>VZQC01013896.1:2170423-2288887 GCA_009823505.1 Rhizomys pruinosus
AAAACTGAATCTTGGGGCTGGAGAGATGGCTCAGCGGTTAAAAGTGCCGACTGCTTCTGCAGAGGACCTGGGTTTGATTCCCAGCACCCACATGGCAGCTAAGAACCATCTTTAACTCCAGTTCTAGGGGAATCCAACACCTTCTTCTGACCTCTGTGGCATTACACGACACAGATGCACCAACCTACATGCAGACAGTACACTCATACAGATAAAAAATTTTTTTAAAAAAAAGAATTGAATCTGCACCTGGTGTGGCAGCACATGCCTTTAATCCCAGCACTTGGGAGTCAGAGGCAGGCAGATCTCTAGGAGTTTATGGCCAGCCTGGTCTACATAGTGAGTTCCAGGAGCTACAGGGAGACCCATCTCAAAAAGACCAAAACAAACAAACAAACAAACAAACAAATGAATCTGAAAATAAAATAAACCAGACAGAGGGCAGGACAAATGAATAAAGGGAAATGAATGGCATTTTTGGCATTTACTTATTTATTTAGTGGTGTGTACACATATATAGAGAAGTAAGAGGTTGGGTGTCTTCTCTATCACTCTTCACCTTAATTTTTGGAGACAGGATCTCTCACTGAACTTGGAATGAACCAATTTCAGTAGGATGCTCTCAGTAAGCCCCAGGGATCCCTCCTTCTCTGCCTCCCCAGGGCTGGCATCACAGTCCTGTGCCATCAGAATGGGTTTTTATGTGAGTGTTGGAGATGCAAACTCCAGTCCTCATCCCTGTTCAGCAAGCACTTTACCAACTGCACACCATCTCCCTGTACCCAAGTTTTGCTTTTAATTAGCAAAAACTTTACAAGTTTGCATGTCATTCTGTGACCATGAAGTTGCATCCATAGATGTAGCTCTTGCTATTTCCATTGCTGTTCCTTGAAAGAACATTTAAATGAGGGCAAGAGGACCTAGGTGGTGGTAGAGACTGAAATTAGGTTTTTCACAGGGCTGGCATTCTTTAGCAAGTAGAATAAAAGGAAAAACAAGAACTTGAAAGAGCCCACTGCAGACAGATGGTCATCTTTTTCCTGAATGAACGCCTTAACCACTTCAGATTTGATTTGACATATTGTCAGCCGGAAAAATACTGATTTCCCTATTTCTATTTTCTGCTCTATAAAATAGCCATGATTATTGTCATAAGAGGTTTGATGAAACTGAGGGTATAAAGACACAAGAAATTTAAAAGAAAAACCAACAGTATAGGAATGGAAATCATTGACTGCCTTCCTTGGCTGACTTCAATCACAACACATTGTGAAAACAGAAAACAGAAATGAAATGAGGGATGTGAAGATGATGATAGTCCAATGGAGAAGTGATGCTGACAGTATGACCCAGGTCCTTAAGATAGTCCAACAGAGAAGTGATGCTGACAGTATAGCCCAGGTCCTTAGGATAGTCCAACGGAGAAGTGATGCTCACAGTATAACCCAGGTCCTTAGGATAGTACAACGGAGAAGCGATGCTGACAGTATGACCCAGGTCCTTAAGATAGTAAAACAGAGAAGTGACGCTCACAGTATAACCCAGGTCCTTAAGATAGTCCAATGGAGAATTGATGCTCACAGCATAACCCAGGTCCTTAAGATAGTCCAACGGAGAAGTGATGCTCACAGTATAACCCAGGTCCGTAAGCTAAGGCAGTATATGAGGAATACCTGATCTCCCAATCTACTTAGCCATACGGCTAATCCTCCTCATCTTTGAAAAACCATTGCTGTCCTTATGTATACATCCTTCTGATGCAGTCCTGTGTGCTGAGCCAGATTGTTAGGATAATCTCTTCAATCTCTAGAAGTAAGGAGGCTGTTATTCCTGGGAACATGTACTCAAACATCAGAACTTCATGAGGGTCATGGTCCCAATTAAGGCTGAGCACCAGAACTGTAGCTATTTTACTGACAGACTCCTGGATGGACTGCAGCCCTACTGCAGCAGAGCCTTTGGGAGCCCTAGGCTCAGTTACATGCCAACTGAGGCCAACTCCCATGCTGACTGGGCTGCAGCACTTGAGAGAGGCGACCTTACATTGTGAGGTCAGCTGCTGCAGCCAAGAGCACCTGAAATCCTTACTGTGTTGAATTAGGAATTCTAAGAAAAGAAGAGCAGTTTCTTGCCTGATTTTGTTGCTCTGCTTATCCCTGTCTCTTTGGTCAGGATCTAAGTATCTGCCACCCCTTGAGACTAGGCAAGTCTTGGAGGAGAAAGGAAAACCCAGAAGATAGTTTTCTATTTATTTTAATAAAGTTGCTTTCTAAAATGGCAGCCACACATCATCAGGAACTGAATCAAGAGAAATGCCATAGTATGAATAATGGTTATATTTCACTCAACAGGAAGAGGGTAGTTTTGTCAACCCCTCTTAGAGAGTTGTCTATAGGAGCATCATTCTCTCTTCTCCTCTTTAATTAATGATCCCCAAATTTTAGCTGAGCATACCGTCTCAATTTAAAGCAAATTATTTCTCAGCTTTCCTTCAGAAAGCAGTGCCTCATGACTCTGTTCTTCTCTGTGAAGTCAAAATGCCTGTGGGCATTCAGGAAGACTACTCAATAACAGATGGCCTGGCTAGAGAACAGCCTTATAGCTGCTTACCTTTTATTCTTTGGGTGGGGGATGATTTCTTTGATGAGATGGCTGGAGTTTGGCAATCATTTTTGTACCAGGGAATAATTTAGAAGATAGAAGCCTGCAGTACTGTGGTAGCACAGAGAGAAAAATCTCCATATCCTTTATGATACAATGTAGACATCATTTCAGACTCCAGAGTTATGTGACATGAGAAATAATCTTTGTTAGTGTCTAAGCAAATAGGACTCTAATATGTCCAAATCTAATCCTAACTAATATAATAGAGAAATACCAAGAAACCTAGGAACTGGGGAGAGATGCCAGTGTTATACTGTGCCCATCTTGTGAATTTCTAATGAAGTCATACTATTTCCAGTATCTGTCGAAGGCATGTTGACTATGCACAATTTTAAGTTTATAAAAAAAATTCACAGTATTTTAGTAACCCATGTGCCAAGGTAATAACAATTTACCTCAACTCTGTACAGTGCAGGACAATTAGTGTAGTCTAATGATATTAAGTTATGAGTGATTAAAGCTAACAACCAACAACAGAGGATGAATCAGGACACTAATCACAGGAGCAGTCACTGGAATACACTGGCTTGTTAGGGATAGGAGGTGAAGGTGACACCAAACACCTGCCTTGTCCATATGGTGGTGGGTGCCTGTAATCCCAGCAATACCCCTGAGAAGAGGCCATAGGAACCCAGTGTGAAGCCCTGCCTGGGATACACAGAGAAAACCTGTTTTTTCTTTTTTTAAAAATCTCAACTTGATTGAAAGCTATAGCCTATGAAGGGCAAAACTAAGATGGGGAAGGCAAATGAGAAATAATTAAGAAAATGAGTTTGTTTTTGAACTTGAAGTACTTTTGCAATGCCTGTGGGTTTTAAAGCAAAGTCCCCCAAAAGTTAGAAAACAGGTTGAGAATCTAGGCTTACTTGCTTTGCATTTTAAATACATACAATAATTTCATATCAATTACAATAAAAGTCAGGCTCTTACCAAGTTCAAGTCAACTGCCAACCTGGCCTTAACCTATCTTTCTAGATTTATTTCTTAGTAACCTTTGCTGGCAAGGCTCCACAAAATACAAATATTATGCTGAACTGTTTCTAGTTTCCCAAAAAATAAGTTTCCAGGAAGCTGTTCCCTCATGCATATTTCTTTCACAACCTGTGTCCATTTTGCTGTGAATTTCTGATTACCAGCCACTTTCCACACTACACAGAAGTCTTTAAAGGTCTCATCTATTGTCCTGGATACAGCACAGCAACACTAATCTGTGCTCCAATACTTGCTTCATTAAAGGAGGCTCACACTGCATACCCTGGTGTTTGCTTACTCTGTTCCTTTATCTGGAACACAAAGAATCAATGGGGACCCTGAATTATCAAGGCTGGGGGAATAATACAATGGTAGCTTTGATGGGGAAGGAGCAGATTAAGAAAAATAGGAAAATGAGAAATGGCTAACACAATGAGAAGACTTTTATAGAAGGAAAAAAGGAAACCAGGATGCGCAAACCTCTGATAACCTATATGCAAAACACCTCGAGAATGCAGAATCAATAGGTGCATCAGTACCAGAAAACAGGAGTATGGCTGGTTTAGTCCGTGGTGCTCAGAAGGCAGAGCTGGGCTGGATGAAGAGAAGCACCCTGGGAGACCTTCCACACCTCCAGCTGCAGCCGAATCTCTCAACATTTGTCAGCAGTGCAGAGCTTGCCTTCACACTCACTACACTGCTTGTTCACTCTTAGTTGTGTACAATGAAATGACAAGCACATGGGGTTGGTATTCCATTTAAAGGTTTCCTAAATGCCACAAGGACAGCACAGATCACATACTTGCTAAATACAGCAAAACCCAAGCCTGAGATATACTGTTTAACTTCTCCAACTCATAATAAAAGGAGAAAATGAAATAACAGCCAGCTAGGTCTTACACAGTGACTTCTCTGTGACAAGTGCAAACATTTTCTGAAGATGTTTTATGACACACTCTTATTTTGCCAAGATTTAGTGAAGATTATTGAATTGTGTAAGCTACCTTTTAATTAGCATGACATGTACAAAAGAAACACAAAGCATGTGTTATTAATGTTATCAAGTTCTGACAACATGAGAATTTCTTTGGGTGTGTGGTACAAGGCCTGCATACTTCATGAACATCTCTCAAGTTCTGCACACACAGGTGTAGGAGATTCTAAGGGAGCAGAACCCGAGAAAGGAAATGTTTAGCACTACTTATGCCTTGTTCCAATGTCAAATGCTTCTCAGTGTTGCTTCTCAAAGTAACTCCATGGTAAAGACACAGTAAGAGAGTATATTACATGACCCAGAACCCATGTTCCTTGGTATTTGTCCAAACTGAGTTGAAGAGTTATGTGAAGACACCTGCACACAAAGATTTTGTAGCAGCTCTGGTCAGCCAGACTACTATTCTGTGCCATAGTGCACTCTATTAATGATTTGCAAAAGCCCATCAAATGTGCAAAATGAAAGCAAGCTCTAACATAAATAAGGTCTTTGACATAAATAAGGTCTTTAAGCATTTTAATACTGGCTCATTAATTGTAACAAAAGCACTGTACTAATAACACAAAATTCTAATAACCACAGGCCTGTGTTGATGGGAGCAGTGTGTGGGAATTCTTTTCTTCCTGTCGAATTCTTTGTGTATGTGTGTGTGTGTGTGTGTGTATGTGTGTATTTAAAATTAATATTAACTTAAAAACTTCCAAATCATTTAATAACTAATTTAGTATAATGTTTTGTCAGCAGAAAAAAATAGGCAGTTTGGGAAATATGTGGTAAAAATTTAGAGTGAATCTTTTTTTCAGTAGTAGAGATTGGACCTAGGGCCTCATGCATGCTAGGAAACCACCCTACATACAGAGTGTGTTTGTGTGTGTGTGTGTGTGTGTGTGTGTGTGTGTGTGTGTGTTTGTGTGTGTGTGTGTGTGTGTGTGTACATTTGGTCTTTTTGAGACAGGGTCTCCCTGTATCCACAGCTGGCCTGAAAGTCAATATAGAGACTACATCGGCCTCCATCTCACAGAGATCTGCCTGCCTCTGCCTCCTAAGTGCAGGGATTAAAGGTATGTGCACCACACCTTTGTCAGAGTATATATATTTTTTTGAGTCAGTCTGTCTAGCTACAATTCCTAAGACTTGAATTCTCTGGCTACATAATCTTAAGCAAGTGACATAACCTGTGAGAATTTAAGTGCCTATATCAGTCACTATTACAGGTGTGTGGCACATGGCGCTGAACATACAAAGCTACCTTGCCTCACTAGGACAATTAAAATATTTAACTACTTTTATTTTGATGTGTATGAGTATTATCTGCATGTATGCAAGTGCAAGCATGTTGTGAAATGCCCACAGAGGTCAGAAGAGGGCATTGGATACCCTGGAACTGGAATTATAGATGGTTGTTAGCCACCATGTGGGTGCTGGGATTCGAACCCTGGTCCTCTGCAAGAGCAGCCAGTTGCTTAACTGCTGAAACATCTCTCCAGCCCCCTCTCACCAAGACAGTTAAAACCAAAAATAAATAATGATAAACTTCCAGATAAAGTGAATTATATGACATGAGAAAGTGATGAAGCCTCAGAGAAAAGGAATCTTGTTAAAGGATATCAGTGTCACTAACGTGGGCTATGGAATAAGTGCATCTCCTATTAAGTGATATAATACTCTCTACCGGCTGAGGGCACTGCATAGTCCATCCAATCTCTTACAGAAGGCACTTCATAAATAGTGTTCAACACAAAAGAGCTCCCAGTCAGCAAAGGAGGCCTGTTTTAAGTAGATGATAGTATTTGATTAACTTTTATGCTACAAGACTCACCTAATTTTGTTTACTGGTTTTTCCCCATGAAATGAGATCACTGGGAAGTCTAAAACTGGAATACCTAAGTAAAAGACTCATATTTTATGGAAAATTAAGCACTTGTGGAATTTGTGGTTGTTTGCTAATAATAGCCATCTTTTTATTTACCTTTCTATTCACGTCTGCCAAGAAATCTCATATGTGATGTTGATGGATTCTAAAGGTTCTGGGAAACTGCAGAGATTAGCTTTGGCTATAAAGAACAGAAAACCTCAAATGGGCTTACTTTTACTTTTTAAAAGCCAATTTTTGTTGAAGCTTTGTGCATTTCATACATTACTTAAACAAATTTAGATCCATTCCCCCTTCCTTGCCCCCCACCCCACCAGAGCTCATGCATTCTGACAAACATGTCTGTCATCTTTTTCTCAATCTCTTTTAAAATTTTCGATGTAGAAGTTTACTCTTTCGGGCAGACGTTCACCATTTCAGTCAGATCTTTGACCCAGACTTTTTGTTGTTGCTGTTGTTCCTTCAAATTTGTATATATGCATGCCACACATATATCAAGATTATGACATCATAGGTTTTAGCATCTTGAGGTTATGATTTTTCTTTTTTAATTTTTAATTTTTTTCTTTATTAGGCTGAAAGATGTCATGTTTTCCTTAAGGGATTGTTTGAAGGCCCCTCCTCAGCAAGCCCAAACAACCATCAGTCCTGCCCTTGTGCTCCACACTGGGGTCTTCCCTTCCTGTGGTTACCAAATGAGGTCCAATAAGGACTGTGTCCAGTCTTGATCTTCCTATACTGGCCTCCATGATACAGCCTGGTAGTCCAACAATGGCAGTCTATAATCTGAGAGGCTGAAACCCCATTAGCTGCTCAGTTCACAAGCTGGATGTCTCAGTAGTCCCTATCTGGCATTGAAGGTCTGGAGGATTCTTGGAGAGACATGAGTCTTCAGTCCATATTGGAAGGTTGAAAAACAGTGTCTCATGTCTTTGAAGGATGGCAAAAGCAGTGGCAGCCACAGGGTAGCTGCATTTGCCAGTAAGAATTGAAGACAGGTAAAACAACTGTGCTTTTTTTTTTTTTTTTTTTAAGATCTCAAATTTTATACCTGAAGTACAATTTCTCAGGCCTTACTGATTATTTATTTCTGATTATACTTTCCTTTTGGATGTTTAAGGCCACACAGTTACCCCAGATTAACCAAGAATTTTGTCTTTTCAAGGTCAGTTGAGGATCTGGTCCTTAGGGGTCACTTAGGTTTTGGTGGGAGGAAACCCCTGGCTCCTTTTGGCTTTTCATTTACCAGTTCCATCCACTCGAGGACAAAGTCAGGTCTTGCTAGACCAGGCTTCCCTTTTTGAAGCATGAGCAGACTTGACTTTCCTCTTTATAGACAGGACACTGGCTGAAGTCCCATTAAAGGAAGTCCCAAGACTTCCCTGTACAGGAAGACTGGTGACTCACATTTGCAGGACATTTCAAGAGATGCCCCCATGCATAGTCCCCCCTCTGAGGGCAAGGAACAAACTTATCCCTAAGTCCCTAGGCCAAATCGGTATGGGCATTAAGTATGGTCATTAAGCATCCAGAAAGGCTAAGTTACATCAGCCTGGTACTTTTAATTAGTATATAATATTTTAGAAAAGGCTTGGACAAAAGGTTAAGCAGCCTTGTATAAGAAATACTAAGAAGTACTCCCATAAAATAAATACTGTGCTTAGACATGATGTCATGACAAACTAGTTTTCACATTCTTTTGATTTTATATTACTCTAAAATATGTATACATAGCCTCCATCCATATACCAAAATTCCAAAGTCTGAAAATAAATGGTAGGTTAATTCTAGAACCTGTTAAGGTATTCACAATATAAGAGCACAGTTGTTTTCAGAAAAAGAGGGATATAACATTAATGTTGCTCAGTTTGCCTTACAACTAGGTACTTGGTGTTAGCATCCACAGATGAGGGATACCATTCGTCATTTGTTTTTCTGGGACTGTGTTACTTCACTTAACATAATATCTTCTAGTTTCATCCATTTTCCTGCAAATTTCATGATGTCATCTGTATTTACCACTGCATAGAACTCCGGTGTATAGATGTACCACATTTTCTCTATCCACTTGTCAGTTGTGGGGCACATGGATTGGTTCCAGCTCTTCACTATTGTGAAGAGAGCTGCAATAAACATGGCTATGCATGTATCTCTGTGGTAGGATGAGTCTTGTGGGTATATACCCAAGAGTGGTATGACTGTGTCAGGTGGTAAATTCATTTTGAGTCTTTTAAGGGTTCTCCACGCTGCTTTCCATAGTGGTTGTACACATTTATATTCCCATCAGCAGTGGTTGAGTGTTCCTCTTTCCTTACAACCTCTCTAGCATTTGGTTTTCATTGTTTTCTTTGATCCTAGCCAGTCTTATTGGAGCGAGATGATATCTTAAAGTGGTTTTAACTTGTATTTCCTTAATTATTAGCGATGTTGAACACTTTTTAAGATGTTTCTCAGCCATCTCTAATTCCTCACTTGTGACGTCTCTGTTCAGCTCTTTACTCCATCTTTTCAGTGAGTCATTTCTTTTCTTTCTTCTTTATTTTTTGAGTAATTTATATATTCTGGATGTTAATGCTCTGTCAGATGTATCAGTGGTGAAGGTCTTCTCCCACTTTGTGGGTTTTCTCTTCATTTCCCTGATTGTTTCTTTCACTGTACAGAAGCTTTTGAGTTCAATGAGCTCCCATTTGTCAATTGTTGACCTTATTTCTTATGCAGCTGCTGTTTAATTTAGAAAATCTTTTCCTACACCTATGTCTTATCGGTTGCTGCCAACTTTTTCTTCTATCACCTTCAGAGTTTCAGGTTTTACATTGAGGTCTTTGATCCATTTGGAGTTGATTTTTATACAGGGTGAGAGGTAGGGGTTTAATTTTATTCTTCTACAAGTGGTGATCCAGTTTTGTCAACACCATTTGCTGAAGATGCTGTCTTTCCTCCATTGTGTCTTCTTAGTCCCCTTGTCAAGTATGAGGTGGCTGAAATTGTATGTGCTCAAGTTTGGAGCTTCAGTTTTGTTCCATTGGTCTATAGGTCTGTTTTTGTGCCAATACCAAGTTGTTTTTATAATTATAGCCCTATAGCATAGTTTTAGGTCTGGTATAGAGATCCCACCTGTATTGCTCTCTTTGCTCAGAGTTGCTTTGGCTATTCAGGGTCTTTTGTTTGAAGAAACTCTTGGGGATTTTAATTTGGATTGCATTGAATCCATATATTAATTTGGGTAGAATGGACATTTTTTTTTGAATGGACATTTTTACTATATTAATTTTTCCAATGTATGAGTATGGGAGGTCTTTCCATCTTCTGATGTCTTCTTCAATGTCCTTCTTCAGGGGTTTAAAATTTTTGTTGTTGACATCTTTGGTATCTTTGCTTAGGTTTGTTCCTAGGTATTTTATTGTTTTTGAGGCTATTGTGAGTGGGAAGGTCTCCTTGTATTCTTTTTTTCAGTTGCTTGTTGTTGGTGTAAAGAAAGGCTACTGATTTTTTAGGTTAATTTTGTAACCCGCCAATTTATTGAAACTCTTAATTGTTTCTAGGAGTTTTCTGGTGGAGTTTTTACATCCCTTAGGTAAACTACCATATCATCTGGAAAAAGGGATAGATTGACTTCCACTTTTCCAATTAGTACTCCTTTAATTTTGTTTTCTTGCCTTATTGCCTTAGCAAGTGTTTCAAGCACTATATTGAAGAGGAGTGGGGACAGGGGGCATTCCCCTTTAAGGGGAATGGTTCTGACTTTTCTCCATTTAGGATGATGTTGACTGTGGGTTTCTTGCATATGGCTTTGATTACATTGAGGAATGGTCCCTCCAATCCAATTTAAGCACAAAGGGATGATGGATTTTGTCAAAGGCTTTTTCTGCATCAATTGAGATGATTGTGTGGTTTTTGCCTTTCAGTCCACTTATGTGTTTTATGATATTTATTGGCTTACATATGTTGAACCATCCCTGCATCTCTGGTATGAATCCAACTCGGTCATGACGGATGATCTTTTTGACATAGGTTTGTATGAGGTTTTCGAGTATTTTGTTGAGAATTTTTGCATCTGTGTTCATTAATGAGATGGGTCTCCAGTTCTCTTTTTTTGGTTGTATCTTTGCCTGGTTTTGGTATTAGAGTGATACTGGATTCATAGAAGGAATTTGGGAGATTTCCCTCTGCTTGTCTCCTCCTAACAGTTTGAGTAATAATGGTTGTAAGTCTTCTTCAAATATTTTATAGAATTTTGCCGTGAAACTATCTGGGCCTGGGCTTTTTGCAGCTGGGAGGTTTCTTATTACATTTTCAGTTTCTTCATGTATTATGGGTCTGTTTAAGCTGTCAATCTCTTCTTGATTAAGCTTTGATGATTCCCAGGATTCCAGATATTCATCCATTTCTCTTAGGTTTTCAAATTTAGTAGAGTATAGGTTTTTGAAGTATTCCCATATGATTGTCTGGATCTTTTCATTGTCTGTTGTAATATTTCCCCTTTCATCACGAATTTTATTGATTTGGAGTTGCTCTTTCCTTCTTTTGGTTAACTGGACTAGAGGTCTGTCTATCTTGTTTATTCAAGAACCAACTTTTGGATTTATTGATTTTTTTTTTTTTGGTATTGTTTTCTTTGTTTCTATTTCATTGATTTCTGCTCTGATTTTTGTTATGTCTTCCTGTCTGTTGTGTTTAGGGTTCATTTGTTGTTGTCTCTCAAATGTTTTTAGCTGCAGTGTTAGATTGTTTATTTGCCATTCTCACCAATGGCGTTACCATCATCATGTTGCCTAGGCTCTTGCCTGGGTGAGGCAGGGCATGTTTAGCTCAGGCTCTGTGTCCAGCTATAAATCAGGGAGAATGTGTCCTGAAAGGCAACAGATGTGTTCAGAGAGGAAAACCAAAATGGCAGTACAAGTACTGAAAAAAATGGTATCCCTACCACTCTGGTGGCAAGTTAGGTGGACCTGATTGACATACAAAAGGCTCTTTTCTGTCTGCAAGATTCTATGGTGGTAGTGGGAGAGAAGGGAAAGCTGGTGACTTATCCTGAAAAGCAGCTCTGGCATGCTTGTAAAAGAAAGACAGTTTTTCTTCTTTTCAAATTTGAATTATAAATAATATTTTAAGAATACTTGTCAGTTATGGTAAATATACATAATTTTTAATAAAATTATTTAAATAATATTTTACAATATTATGTAAAGGCATGAGAAAATATTTGTCATGTGACAAATGGAAAAAGTGAAATATAATGTGAACTATGCAACATGAATAGGTATGAACATTAAGAAACTAATTTTATATAGTGTCCAAGATATATACAGAAGAAATATGTTAAATGTAAGATTAAATATACTTTAAAACCCTACCTTCCAGTAGCAGTTATTAACTGTCTGACTACATTTGTTTCTTTTTCTATGATTTTTTATGCTACATTAAAACTATAATCCTTAATCATACAGAATAGCAAGAGCCCCAAAGTGGCAACTCACCCACAAAGCTAATAATGCATTTTAAAGCTACTATAGCTTTTAACTTTGGGGGGGGGGAGACCCTGGAAATGTGTCCCTGGATGGTGCTGTATGAGCGTTAATAAAAACCAGTAGCTCATTGATGCTTTGTGTATTTCATACATCATTTTCCAATTCAGTTCAGGCATATATCCCCTTCCCTTCCCCCCACCCCACCCCTACCCATCCCAGATCATGCATTCTGCCGTAAGTTTTCTGCATCTTTCTCTGCTTTTTTGTTTTGTTTTGTTTTCATTTTTTTTAACAATAAGTGATAATTTGTGAGTACAAGCATCCTTCATGTAAAACCAATTTGCAAGCAGTTGTGCCCAAACCCACACAGCTCATGGGTCCCACCATCCAGCAGGGGGGGCTTGTATGTTCAATCAAGTTGATCAAATGAGTGTCCAGTCTATATTCTTGTAGTTTCACCATTAACCCCAATCGAAGCCCTTACATTCTACCACGCCCCCTCTTCCGCAGATTGTTCCCTAGGCTTAGAAAAGGGGCACACGTGGACAAAGCATCAATAAAAAAAAAAAATAAATTTTAAAAAAAGAAAAAAAAAAGACTGAGAGAAGGATGTAGGACAGTTATGGCACAATGCATGATCTGGTGTGGGGTGGGGTTGGGGGAAGGGAAAGGGGAATATGTCTGAACTGAATTGAAAAATTATGTCTGAAATAAACAAAAACATCAATAAAAAATTAAAAAAAAAACCCAGTAGCTCAAAGGTATCAAGTATTCAAAGGACCCAAAACCAATGTAAAATAAATGGGAAACAGTATCATCCTCCTAAAGATCTGAAAGGAAGCAGGTACCATCTTTTCCAGGAGACTAAAGTCCCAACATGTCTGTTTTCATCCCATGTCAGACTTTCTTTTGCTCTGCAACACGTTTGAAAGATCCTCTAGCCTCATGTGGATATTGCTGGCTATGCCTGACCACTCTCCATGGCACATCAGAATCTATTTCTATAGCTATTCCATTTCTACTTTATGTCAGCAACATGCTTGGAGGAGGCTCCAAAGGCATCACAAGTCAGTGGTGACCCCAACTCTCAGGGTCTAGTGCACTTTCCAGGTTCTCTGCTTTCATAGTCTCTCTCCTCAGAGGGTGCCTTCTCACCAGCCTTCCCCAGAGACCCTCTCTATCACAGCATTCCCTTCTCCCTGGTTGTTCTTTTAACTGTGTGACTGTATTAGCCAAAAGAAACCACTGTGTAAAATTTAGAAATCACTTCGTGTTATTTAACAACAGCATGTGAAAGTTTGTACTGGCTCCCAAATAATGTTTTTAAATGATCAAGAGAAAGTATATTGCAGTTAGTCAAAACAAAAGCCAAGTTTCTAGGAATGAAAAATTGTACATAATTTTTTAGAACTAGAGACAGCTATGAATGGTATACCAGAGCCTCAGGAACCCAGCTGAAAATAATTACAATCAAGAACTCAGTTAATGTAATAGTCTTGCCAACTGTTTTATTAGAGAACAGAATTCTTTTATTTAAAAGAAACAACAATATCTGTAAGCCAATCCATTTTCATAAAGCCTTTGGTGAAAATGCTTTAAAAATCATCCAGTTCTTAGCAACGGAAAACCCAAAAGAGATTAAGAGTTGTCCATGATTCACCAGTGTAAGACGCTTGCACCCAGCACTGCTGGCACGGGACGCTTGTGAAGACTTTACACAGTGCCCTGTGGGTGGCCGACTGGCAGTGTCAATGCTGCTATAACTTGCTGTTCTGTGTATTTGACTCTCTGCAGGGACTCCAGTTTCAAAGGTGCTGATGATTCTTAGCTAAATACTCCTGACAACTTTTCACTGCCTGGCCTGAGTGGATCTAAATCTGAGGAGTGAAAAATGCCAGGATTAAATGTGCTCTAGGAAAACAATAAACCTCTGAGCTACAAACCAATAGCTGGGAGAAATACAGTAGAAAATGAAAATGTGAAGCCTCTTCCCTTAGCCTTAAGGGTAGAGGAAGGTCTTGTCAGAGCTGAGTAATGGGAGCCTCTGGGCTCCTTTTCTCCACTGCCTGTACCTGTTAAGTTCCAGCCAGTCTACAAAGGGTACAGTTAATACTTGGTAAGTTGTTAATAATTTCCTCATTGGGTAAAGCTCCTCATTCTTTAGCTGCTAGTCAAGATGATATTAGTGTCTAACGGAAATGATTTCCTGATCATTTCATTAAAAACTGTAACTATGGATATCACTGGTCATAATTTTAAAACAAGCCTCTTTTTCGGTGAGAATATTCTGTTAGGATATAACTACATTTGGACTTGTCTTTGTTTCTGTGGTTTCTGACTCCAGCCCCTGACTACCACCATTCAGACAGAGGCCCCTAGAGAGTCACTGTCGGCATGTAAAATGCACCCATCCCTGTTCTTCAGCATTAAAATGAGCATCATTTCCCAAGACCCTGCCTATACATTCCAATATCAAACTCTAATACATCCAATGCATGTACCTCACAAGACTGATGGCTGATTTTGAAACTGCTTCAGTATAAGTATTTTCCTTGCATATATAGTAAATTGCTTTTAAATCAAAGGGCATCAAGAAAATTTTCTCTAAAACAGAACAAAACTGAAGCTGAAGGAGAATAGACAAACACAATATAACAATCGACTGAAATCTTTGGGGGAAATGGACACCCCTGGTACCACCAGCACCAATATTGTGCCCCATCTATAAGATGTACATTTGAGAGGTTTTCTTTATAATTCCCATGAATATATTTGAAGTCACAGATAGTGGTCAAAATATATTCTGAATGTTTCTTACAACATGTTTATTATTTTCTTTTTTTTAATTAAAAAAATTTTTTGTATGTGTATAAATGTACTGTCTGCATGCAAGTTTGTGCACCTGTGTTGTGCAATGCCGTGGAGGTCAGAAGAGGGCATCGGATTCCCCTGGAACTGGAGTTCTCCTGGAATTGGAGTTTCAGATGGTTCTTGGCCACCATGTGGGTGCTGGGGATCGAACCCAGGTCCTCTGTAAGAGCGGTCAGTGCTCTTAACCGCTAGGCCATCTCTCCAGCCCCCAACATGTTTATTATTTTCTTATGGAGTTTAGAACATAGTGTAAAAACAGATTTATCCTGGTGCTGGAGAGATGGCTCAGAGGTTAAGAGTACTGATTGCTCTAGCAGAGGACCTGGGTTCAATTCCCAGCACTCACATGGAGCCTAAGAACCATCTTTAAGTCAGGTGTAGTGGCACACAACTTTAATCCTAGCATTCAGGAGGCAGAGGCAGGCAGATCTCTGTGAGTTCAAGGTCAGCCTGGTCCAGGCCAGCTGGGGCTATAGAGAGACCCTGTCTCAAAGAAAACAACAAAAAACTGTTAGGTTTATTCGAACCCAAGTCCCAAAATCCCCGCACTGACAAAGGAACAGCAAAGAATGCAATATGCAAACGGGCCTTTATTGGGAGGCTGGCTGGCCAGGGTCAAGCCTCCTTCAGGACGTCCAGGTCAGGATTAGGTAGGCAAGACCCTGAACCAAGGAGTCAGGTTACATTTATAGGTCCTTCAGGCCTTTGTCCTGAAGCTCGCATTTTTTGGCCAATCATTTTGTATTAGCACATACAATTGTAACCTATCAATTTAGACATGCCTTACCTATTATCCAATGGGCTTCACAATTAACATTGCATAGCTCCCGCTCAAGCAGTGAAACCTTCCAACTCTCACATAGATAACAGCTTTGAACATTTGCTTGTGGGCAGGGTTTAGCAAGCCATGAGTAAGCTACTTTGGGCTGTAATTAGAAACTTTCCTCCTGACGGCCTGGTTTCTCTCGGCACGTCCATTGGGGTCTGTCCTTACAAAAACAAAACAAAGAGGATTTATCCTACCCCAGTTGTGAGGAAGCAAAAGGAAAGACAAGAAAAGCATCACCGTGACAAGGCACAATAAGTTGTGGAAGAAGCATTGGCAGTGGCCTTGAAACAGGAGAGAAGAGGGAAGGTGAGCGGATGAAGAGAAACAGGAAAAGGAGTCTTACTGATAGATCACACACAAAAAATACCACTTTATTAATGACAACCAAATTGGCATGGTTATAGGGACCCAAAGTTGAACAGTTCTCTCAAATCTTTTATTGTGAGGGGGTGTTTTCTTTAGGACTCAAAATTCCCTGGATCCCAGGGTCTTCCTGGTCTAGTCCAGGGCTCCACAATGAGTATATACAGAGGTTGCTCAACACATGTTTGACAAATGTGTTGTAAATTTCCTAATCAGCTATGTAACTACACATGTTCAGAATTTTCATGTGGATTCTACAGTGCTTGAAAAAAACCTCAACTTGTGCTGGTATGTTGCTCATTCTAAGCCAAACATTTTATCTAGATTTTCTCATCTATTTAATAATAATTAATTGACTTTTCTGACTTGGTGTCATTGCACAATACCAAAGCTGTATTTGTCCCTTTTT
Source organism: Rhizomys pruinosus (assembly GCA_009823505.1). NCBI lineage: Eukaryota > Metazoa > Chordata > Mammalia > Rodentia > Spalacidae > Rhizomys > Rhizomys pruinosus. The sequence continues at coordinate 2,186,867 of VZQC01013896.1, forward strand.
TATAAACTATTCTAGATGAAGAAAATTGGCATACATAGCATGATCCACTATTTAAAATAATGTACATACACGTTGTCTATACATAAAGTATAATCTAAAAAACTTATCTCTTAAGAGAAATAAAAGGGTTAGGAATTGGTATGGAGGAGAGTGAGGAGATTTGTCATTTTTATGCATTTTTGTGCTTTCTGAATAATTTCTATAGGCATCTATAATTTGTATTTTAAAGTGACTTTTTTCAAAATTTTATTTACTTTTTATGTGTATGAATGTAGTGTCTACATGTAGGTCTGTGCACCCGTGTTGTGCAATACCGCAGAGATCAGAAGAGGATGTTGGATTCCCCTGGAACTGGAGTTAAAGACGGCTCTCAGCTGCCATGTGGGTGCTGGGGATCGAACCTGGGTCCTCTGCAAGAGCAGTCGGCGCTCTTAACCGCTAGGCCATCTCTGCAGCCCTAAAGTGACTTTTTGAATGTGGAATGAAATCAAAGGCAAAGCAGTTAGTGACAAATGAAAGGTAAGACTGGCACAGCAGAACTACAAACAAGGATGGGTTAGAAGGATGACTACTAACTTCCAATGGCCAGCTAGAACCAGGGAGCTTATGAGATCTAAGAAATAGTAATTTCTTCAGGAAACAGACCTATTTTGGCCGCTAAGTAGGAGAAATTTCTCCTAAGAGTTCTCATGTACAAGATATGATATGAAATGTTCTGATACTATTTTCTTTACATCCAGGGAAAGGTGTCACAAGATGCCTCTGCATAATGACTCCCAAAGCTGCTGGCTCCAGGCCACATGCAGTTTACAAAAGCATTTCTGAAGGGGTCAGTTCTATGTAAAAGCCTGGGGCTACCTGGGCAGTATCATGGCTCTAGCACCAGATGCCCTGAGTTCAAATCATAATATCACGACAAACTTGCTGAAAGAATTTGGGCAAAGCTTTAATCTGTCTCTTTGGATTTATGAAAATTATATATATATATAGAGTATATAGATATATATATATATATAGATATTATTATATTTATTTTTTTTTTTTTTTTTTGTTTTTTTTTTTTTCATTTATTTGCCCCAGTTGCTGAGCAAGACTTTCATGGACAGTATCCTATAACCTTGGCTTTTTGTTATAATAATCTCTTTCCCATAAATAAAAACAAAATCAAAATTGTTTTAGAAAACATCTTAGATATGGTACTATCATACTGATTTGACTTTTTCTAGGCACTGATGGTTCTGGATTCCTGATACACCTGCAAATTCTCAGTTTGTAAGTTTGGGAGCTTAGTAATGTAAAACCAACTTTAAAATTCAATTGTAAGATGATACAGTAAGAGACACTCCACTGAACAGCCAATAATCAACATCAACTAATCCCAGAATCCTTCCTTTCCAAACATTAACATGGTGCCAAAAGGGCCATCTGACAGCCACTTGCAAGCAGACGATTTCTAACTATTTATTAAAGAGAAATATTTTCCATGTCCTAGGGCATATTGCTAAGACAGGGATTTGTAAATTCTGGTTTGTTATTAGCTTTGGCAGGATTCTAGCGTTATAGTTGTTAGCTTCACTGGCACCAGACACTATCTTCCTGCTGCAGTAGTTCACAGAAGAGATAGCCTAGATTGGTGCTAAAATCTAGGGGGCCCAAATAATAGTAGTAAATTATTTAAAAATTAGATACAGGGTAACCATGAGCGGATGCCACAAGCCTACATCCTCGACAGTTAGGAGATGTTATAAGCCCAGGTAAGACCCTGCATATTTCATCAGGGGGTCAAAAATGTAAGTTCAAAAAGGTTACATATCATCCAAACATATGTGTCTATGCCAAAGTAACCTACCATAAGAACTATTAGTGCTCGCTAATATACCTATAGACCTGATTGCTTGTGCTTCCTATTAAGTAAGGATCGAAAGGGTTACTCCGAAGCAAACTGTCAGCCCCATAAAGGAACAGCAAATGATCAGAATCCAAGTCAAAGCTCCAAGAGAAGAGGACAGGTTTTTAAACTTCTCATCCAACTGGGCCCCTTTTCTAAGCGTTAAGGGAAAACAATCTGGGGAAGAGGGCGTGGGTAAGAATGTAAAGGCTCCCGCGATTGGGGTGAACGGTGAAACTACAGGCGATATAGTCCGACACTCATGTTGATCAAACTTGATTGAACAAACAACCTGTCACCCCCCCACTGAATGGTGGGACTGTGGGGGTTTGGGCACAACAGTCTGTAGATTGGTTTTGCACGAAGGATGCTTATACTCATGGATTATCACTTATAGCTAAAAAAGGAAAAAAAAAACCTGAAAGATGCAGGACAGTTATGGCAGAATACATGATCTGGGATGGGGTGGGGGTAGGGGGGAAGGGAAAGGGAAATATGCCTGATCTGAATTGGAAAATGATGTACGAAATGCACAAACCATCAATAAAAATTAAATAAAAAAAATAGTCATGTGGATTGAAAAAGTAAGGATGTAAGAGGCAATTGAAAACAATCAAGGTAAGAAAACTGAACATCCCAAAATATCCTTGGACCACATAAATTTTTTAAAAAAGTGTTTTGCTTATTATTTTTATGTGTATGAGTGTACTACCCGCATGTAAGTGCACCAGTGTTGTGCAATGCCTGCAGATGTCAGAAGAGGGCGTCAGATCTCCTGGAACTGGAGTTTTGGATGTTTTTTTGCCACCATGTGGGTGCTGGGAACTGAACTCTGGTCCTGAGGACCAGAGTGCACTTAACTGCTGAGCCATCTCTCAGCCCTGGGTCACATAAATTTTAATCAAGGTTTAAATTTTTTTCTTTACAATGAGAACTGCAAGAAGAAAAAGAAATGCCACTTGCACACAAATATCCTTATTTTATGAATAGTTCCCTGAAACCATGGACTATTATCTGTGATGGTACACTATCTGTGTTAGAGCTATCTGGCTGAAAAATGTCCCCTCTCAAGAAAGTGGAGCAGCCACTGGAAATGGTGGCTGGGAGGAAGCACACTGGGCTTGCATCTCTTCCTTTTAAGGTTTCATTTGAAAAAAACCTTCATTTATAAACATCATCATCAAAGTGCTTCTTTTCTTCAGATGGGCTTCCAAACCTTTAAACATTGTCTGTTTTTCATAATCAACCAGAGTGTTAAAACCTTTCTTGAACACTTACTTACTTCACTGTCCCGAGAACATTACTGCTCAGCTACTTTCCTAAAGCTGACTGAGGAGTAAAATCGTCCATGGAAAAATTGTAGTTAATAATCTGTTGCAGAATAAACAGGTATCTCTGGTTTAACTTCTGCCCCATTCATTTAGGTTTCTAGGGACAAAACTGCATGAATATGCAAGTGTGTCTGTGGGCTTATGAGACTTGGGACATGAGAAGGAAGAAGCATGGATTCCTTTAAGATGATGCAAGAGCTCTGAACAGACTGAGCACCGGCAGAGGGGAAAAGAGCCAGATTTCCCAGGATGGACAGATTTTATTTTGCTCCAACCCACTATTTTGCCTATTTGCAAAAGCTCAGATCTCATGAAACTTAATGTACAACTAACAGAAGGAAAACTTGGAAAAAAACTAAGCATTTCATCACTTGCTCACTTTCTAATGCCTCAGTCTCCCTATTTAGCAAATTAATTTACAGAGAATTAAAGAAATATGTGGCTTATTAAATGTCTGACTTTCCAGATAGAAAACAAAGCATTTAAACTAAGATAATGGCTACATGGTCTAATTCCTATGATAAAAAAAATAAGTTAATAACCGAACTAGCATTCAGTTTGTGAAATAAATTTGCTAGTTATTCACAAACTCGCTCCTACTTAGTATTCCATTCTTAGAGGTAACATTTTGATTACCAACCAGAACAGAAGTAAAAATCTAGGGGCAATTGGCAGAGAGAGTGAGAATAAGCAGGATAGTGAGGTTTCTCCACAGAGGCACTGAAGACTCTCAAGATGCATCCTCTAGAATTGCGTTTTCTTATTAGATCACACTCATCAACTGCCTGTCAGCAAGTATGATTGTAATCCAAAAACTTTAAAAAAACCAATTCTTAAACCAGCTCTAATTATATAAGAATAGTTGTGAATTAGAGTGGGAGAAAGAAGGAGTCTGTATGAAAATGACGTGTGTAAACAACCGGGTTCCACACAGACAGGCTTTCCCAGCTAACAAAGCACTCGTCACTATTGTGGCAGCATCTTAGCTTATGATATGTCTGCTAACTTGGATATCATTCAAGCTTTCAAAAGATACGTGCTTTGAAAAGGGGTAGAGTTGAAAACATTTACTCAGATTAGAGTCATTTAAGAATGTTTTCTTGCCTAAAAATCATAGAATTAATGTATAATTTCTCCAAAGGCTATGGAACATAAAGTTAACATGAACATAAAAGACTGCTTCGGAAAAGAAATGTATGGCTTAGACTATATAGAGTTTTCCTTAGTGTTTACCAGGAGAAGGAGGGGAAACTGATGTCACCTGAAGAAGACAGGAGCCTCTGGATTGCCATTCTAAGCATACCACTAAAACATACATCAGGGTACATTATCACAAGTCAAACTCCTTAGTGACCTGAATATTGCTATCTGTAAGACCACTAACAAATGCTAACACTTAATAAAAGTTACAACATATATTAAAAATCTACCCAAAGAGGACTTCCTCATTCGTTTAAAAATAGGAACGCTCTCCCCCTGAACTTCCACCTCCTTCTCTCACCACCCTATTTCCTCAGGCTGCCTGTATTCTGCCCCCTAACACCTCCCCACAAACTATAAGATTTCCATGATCTTGGAAACAGAGTAAAAACATTGCTTGTATATTAAGAAATGGATGCTACTAAGATGGGAGATGAGATGAATTACAGTTGTTGCTTTCACAAAAATGACTATTTGGCAGCAAGAGGAAACAAAATTCCTTTTAAAATTTGTGGAAATTCTGAAAACCTCTTCCTAATAACCGAAGGGCTATGCTTGAGCAGGATGTAAATGACATCAGCACAGACACGGCAGACTTCTAGAGGATGCATTCCAAAAGCAAATTCAAGGATGAAGCTACAGCAAGCAGACAGATAGCATCTGTAGAGCATAATAAGTACACAAGGGGAAAGGTCTCTAAACTGCCCCAGGTCACTCTGAATTAACCTGGTGGCTGTACAGAGGCTTCAGGATTTGGGCTTTTGAAGTTGAAGAAAGAATTAATTTTTGTTGGCCATGCCAGAGAAATGGAAGACGGTACACCATCTTCTGTGTTGGGGGAGGCAGGGAGTCTTGGGAAGGAACTAAAGCTCTGCCTATGACCTGTGCTGGGGAGACAAATGTGGAGATGAGGCAGAAGCCACTTTACACTCTGGACTTTTATCAGGGTGACAGGACACCTTTGACATTTGTGTCTTCTACCTTCCCCTTCTCTCAGTAGATATCATTTCTAATGTATCTGTCTGTATTCTGCAGAAAAGAAAATGGAAAATCAGTATATCCAGTGTCCCTCAAAGGGATTTCTTTTGCTTTCATTATCCATTCGTCCATGTCAGAATTGCCCCTGGGGCATGTTATTATGTGGGGCATTAGCTCCTTTTAAAAAAACAAGTTCAGGGCTGGAGAGATGGCTCAGCAGTTAAGAGCACTGGCTGCTTTTGCAGAGGACTCGGGTTCAATTCCCAGCACCCATGTGGTGGTTCACAATCATCTGTAACGTCAGTTCCAGGGGAATGTGACACACTCTTCTGACCTCTATGGGTATTACATGACATGAGTGCAGTTTATCTGCACACAGGCAATACACTCATACATATAAAATAAAAATGACAAATAAAATATTTAAAAATTCAAGAATGTTGACTTTCTTATACTTCCTTTTCCCCTTCTCTATTTTTGAAACCTTTTCAGTTCTCAACATGTGCTACTTAACATGCATGTTATTAGTTTAGACCCACCTGCCTTATGGACAAAGAACAGGTCTGGTTTATTTTAGAGATGTATTTTCAGGAACTATGCTTGCTGCACTGATAGAAAGTGTTGGAAGCACACAGGAAACCAAAAGACAAGCCCAGGATAGACCTCTGTGGAGTCCTCTGTGCAATATCAGTGTTTAGAGGAGGGTAGAGACTGAGAGCCCAGAAGGTAGGGGAGAGGATGGGAAAAGAGCCCAGCCCCACCCAGTCCACAGTAGCTAGCCAAGCGTGGAAGACCTGATACGGTCCCACTATCACAGGTGGACAGGTTTGCTAAGGTGTGTAAATTTGGGGGGGGGGTTGCAGACATTCCTATTTTTACAAAGCAAAATGTTCTACTTTCCAGTACAGTTCTACTTTCTAGTTATACTTTTCTAGCCAAGCTTTTCTTGGCTGAAAAAATATAAAAATAGAATTTCTGGAAACCCTATGCACATATAATCTTAGTGGACACTAAACATGTTTAAAGCTAAAAATAGTCTTTTAAAATCATTTTTCTCCCTCCTCCCACCATAACTAAAGGCAAAATATAACATTATGGAGTAGGCTGGTAGTGCAGGATTGATGGAACATGGAACAAGAGTCATCTTACTACCAGAGGCCATTTTACAGCAGAGAAAAGGAATGAAGAATCACAGTGCCCAGGGCTGAATGGCAGCTCTACCGCTGGAAGTTATTTAACCTCTCTGACATGGTTTTTGTTCTCTTCCAAATGGAGTAACAACACAAACCTCTGTGGCTTAAGAAGATGAGTGAAACAACAGTGCCGGCTTCCACATGTACCGCTCAAGGCCATGGACTGAGGAAGCCGGTGGCTGCACGGCTGAGTGCCCACCTACCTCCTTCCCCACACCAGCCTCCTGCTACTCTCCAAATACATCAGAGTAGACTTTGAAAGTATCTGTATTTTGAAAGCATAGGTTTTTGTTAAAGGCAATTTAAGAGGATGGGGGTGTAGCCTAATAGGAGCATACCTGCTTAGCATGCATTAGACCCTTGGTTGCATCTTCAGCATTAAAATCTAGGAAGAAGTTCCTCCATTAATGAAATGTGGATGATTCTTAAATGAAAAACTAACTTCTCATCTCTGAAAAGATCACAATTAAACAGCTGCATTTTTAAAAACTAGGCAATAAATAGATTCCTCTAGAATAAGGAAGGAAGGAGAGAAAGAAGGAAAGCAGCCTGGCCTTTTTTTTATGCATTATGTGCTTACTGGCTTGATTATTTTTGCAGTGCTGGCGACTGAACTCGCGGCCTTGCACACGCTGGGAAAATGGTCTCCCACTGAACTCATGCCCAGGTTGAGAAGTCTTTTTTAAACTTTTCCTATTCTCTCCTTTCAGAAGCAACTCCATAAACTATTTTGCTTGTATCCTCTTTTCTCTCTCAATGGTCAACCTCTTCAATGATCAAGTAATCAAAATGGGGCAGGAAAACGTACTGCTGGCCTAAAATTGGCCTTCTGTCAACCATCCGTGTGCACCTAACAAAACCCCATGAGGGACAAGTAAGAGTCACTTTCCCCCAGCATGTGGCCAGCATGGCAGTGCAGGCCCAACACAGTTTCCTCGCCTGCACAGTTGCTGCTGCTAACTCCTTCCTCACACTGAAACCGGTGGCCTTTTCCAGTTCTGTCTGTAACTTTCCCGTCAACTGTCTGTAACTTTCTTACTCTTCTACTGAACTGAAGCTGATGCCCTGACCTCACCATCCTGGGCCCTGCCCAGCACCCTGCTTGTCTTCCGGTACTATCACACTTGCAGCCTCCTCCCTTCCTCCTTCCCCAAATCTAGCCTTATCCTTCTGCTCTCTTTCAGCACCATTTCTTCCTCCCCTTCAGGACTGATGCCTCACTCATCATTCCTCTTTAGTCCACTCCCAGTTCAGACTTCCCTGTGCATCCTGCCCATTGCACTCCTTCTCCTCTCTAATCCTGGAGTCTATTTACAGCACCACTGAAGTCTTCCTTGTGTGCTTCCAGTTATCCATTATTCTTGTGAGTACATCATATCTTTCTACAGGCTCTTAAAGCTTAAAGTGTAGCTGACGTTTTCAGTAGAAAACCTTTCATGTCTGATCAGTTCTTAATAAAATTAAAATTATTGTAAAATTTGATTTTTTCTTCAATGATGTTTCAAGACAATAGAGTAACATGGTCATTTATTGTAGACACACAGAAATTTTTGTCAGTTTCAGATGACAAACTTGAAATATTCTAACTGGGCTTTCCCTCTGCATATACCAGTCAATGACTGGTAAGAGATCAGGAGAGAGGAGTATGGGGTTTTCATGGGTCTGTAATGCAGGCTGTGTAATAGCACCCAATGATGGGGGGGGTGGTAAAGCCCAAAATGTGTGAATGTTACTGTATATGGCAAAAGAAGTCTGAAGAAGTGGTTAAGGACCTTTTGCTAATGAAGATATTTGGTTTATAAGAAGATTTTACTACAAAAGGGAAAGTGAGTTGGCTGTGGAGGCACACACCTTTGAGTGCACTTGGAGCACTTGGGAGGCAGAGGCAGGTGGATCTCTGTGAGTTCAAGGCCAGCCTGTTCTACACAGCCAGTTCCAGGGCAGCTGGGGTTACAAGGAGACCCTGTCTCAAAAAAGATAAATAAAAAAGGAGTACAAAAGGGAAAGTGGAATGCTGACAGGAAGGACTGCAGGGTAGACTCTGAAGCAGGGCCACAAGCTGAGGAACAGGCGACTGGGAGAAAGACAAGGGAAGAGAGTCTCCCCTCTTGGCCTCCTGAACGAAGCTCTGCCAGCCACTTAACTTTGGGTTCACTGTAACCGAAAGCATACTGCTGACTTCCAGAGCCTTAGGAAAACAAATTTTGTTGTTTTAAGCCACTACGTTTGTGGTGTTAGAGGTGCCTGAGAAAAGAAACACACATCGCTTGCCTTCTTGTGTATACTTTAGCCTTCTTGGGTATCAGAACAGACCACAGCAGTTCTCAAAGTCAGGTTCCTGCCCCACCATCACATCGCTGCTGGTGTTTATTGAAAATGCAAATGCTCCATCCTCCTCCAACCTGAATTAGAAACTCCATAGAAGCAACCAGCAATCGCTGAGCTCACAAATCCTCCAGATGACTCCAAGGCTGTTCAAATTTGAAAACCAGTGTGATCAACATTCTCCCTTTGAATTTGGTAAGGGACAGCATGTCAGACATTTTTAAAGGATGAAATAAGCTAAACTAATGGAATATTACTTCTTTGAAACAAATGCCACAAGAAGGCAATGGGAACAAGAAGCTTGTCCTCAGTACACCACAGTACAAACAGCAAAACTGTCTTCAAATAACAACACAAAAAAAGCTATTACTAATCTGAAATCTGTTTCATCTATGCATTAATGTTTGAACTGGAAAAGCAAAATATGAATCCATTCATTCTGAGTCAGCCACTAAGTAAAAATAAAAATCTTAACAGTCAAAATAGACTTTAATAAAATGAAGCAAAAATGAGTGCCTTCTCTCACAATGCTCTTCAAAAGGAAGGTACATTCTGTGCGCTTATCAATTTCTTGGCCCAGAACGATGAACATACGAGGATAACATCTCCAATGGCTGTTCTGTGAGCTGGGGGCTTTGTTATGTAGTCCAGCTTGGCCCTGAGCTTGAGAGCCTCTGCTTCAGTTTCCTAAGTAGCATGTGCCACTATGCTCATTGTTCAAAATTATATTATATTAAGAGTGAGCTTTAAAAAAATTCAAATGGAAGTCAGGAAGAAACTCAAAAAGGAAAAAGAATAGCATTTCCAATATACTTCCTAAAAATACCCAACAGGTGCAGCATTTATGGCAAATTATCTAAAATGTCAAAACCAGATTTTGTGCCACAGTTATCAGAGGATTAGCCTATCTGGAGAAATGATGATAGTGATGAATGAACCACCATTAAAGCTCAAACTCTATTCTTAACTTCCATACTTTCATCTAAAGGGCTATGGTAAGTTAGGGTAATCAAGCCATAGACTCTATGGTGTGTGTGTGTGTGTGTGTGTGTGTGTGTGTGTGTGTGTGTGTGTGTTGGCTAGAGATCAACACTGGTGCCATTCTATAGGAGCTGTCCATCTTGTTTGTGAGACAGAGTCTCTCATTGAACCTGAAGCTCTTTGAGTAGGCTAGGCTAGTAGGCCAGTGAGCCCCAGAACCTGTCAGTGCCTCTCCAGCCCTGGAATTACAAACATTCAACACCACACTGGGTTCTGGGGAATGAACTCAGATCCTCACACTTGGACAATGAGCACTCTATGGACTGAGTTATTTCCCCAGTCCCAAAGTATATTATTATGTTTATTTTTAAAAATTCAAAACTTAAAATTTTATGTGTGGTTCAGATATGCTCCCCTTTCTGCCAAAGCATGTAAGCCTTAGTGGAGTCAGAGCCTCCTTTTTAGAGACCTGTTAATCTCTCATTCGACTGTGAAATCCTCGAAGGAGGGAAGCATGCTCTCCCTCTCCTGTATGGGCCACTATGCCTTCTGAATAGATGCCTAGTGAATTTCAGCAGCACTGAACTAATATTCACACTGTTGATGACATCTGTGGGGCTCAAGCTGTCTGGCTGTTTTATTCAAGGTGCCTAGATAATTGCTGTATAGGATGGGTGCTCAGAGACACCAAAAAAAGGATATGCAAATAGAGACTAGTGTCTTTCACTGGTAATGAGTAGAGGCTTTTGGAAGCAGCTTTTGGAATGGAATACCCACTGGAATCTGCCCTCTACCCAACCCCTCTTCCAGCTTCATTTCTATTTTGCAATAACCCACTGAATCCACTTAGTGCTGCCCATATACACATGGGTATGTGGTCACACAACAGAGCATGCTCAACCCACAGGGCCATATCCTAAAGAAAACTGACTCTACATGCAAACCCCAGCCCCAGCAGCAACCCACCCTCAACAGCTCTTCAGTCAGGGGAGGGGGCACATGTGGCCATCTCCCATCCATACTAGGATCTCAACTGGCTTGATCTTACAGGCAAACACAGCCACTGTGAGATCCTAGGTAGAGAGGTCGTGTCATGTTCCAGTCCTCCCCAACCTCCTGTTTTTTAACAATCTTCCTTTTACAATCTAGGTGTTCCTTGAGCCTTGGGGGTAGTGATATGTGTTGGTGGAGTGCTCATCCATAGATGAGACACCTAGAAATCACGGCTTTTGACCCTCAAATCCCTGTGCCCACATTTCTACTCAGCAACATTAAAGGTCTACTTTATATGGCAGTTATAAAATTATCAAAAGCTGTTTGATTTTTTAAGCTGTTTTATTTATTTTTAAGTACTTTCTTTTATTGATGTTTTGTGCATTTCAGACATCATTTTTCAATTCAGTTTAGGCATATTCCCTTTTCCCTTCCCCCCACCCCACCCCAGATCATGCATTCTGCCATAACTGTCCTGCATCTTTCTCTGTCTTTTTTTTTATGCTTAGGAATTCACATTTTCCTCCATTATTTTTATATTACTCTAAAATATGGATACATAATCTTCACCCATATACAGTAATTACAGATTCTGAAAATAAGTGGTGGGTGGATTCTAGAGCCTGCCGAGAGATTTACATTATAAGAACATAGTTGCTTTCAGAAAAACACAGAAATATAACAATAATGTTGTTCAGCTTGCCTTTCATCTGGGGGATTTGGTGTTAGCATCCACAAATGAGGGAAACTATTCACTGTTTTCCTGGGACTGTGTTACTTCACAGCATAATGGCTTAAAGCTCCATCCATTTACCTGCAAAGCTCATCTTTCTGTACCGCTGAATAGTAGTACTCCATTGTGTAGATGTACCACATTTTTGTCATCCACTTGTCTGTTGAGGGGTACTTGGGTTGGTTCCAGCTCCTTGCTATTATGAAGAAAGCTGCAATAAACATGGATGTGCATGTATCTTTGCAGTAGGATGAGTCTTTTGGATATATACTCAAGAGTAGTATGACTGGGTCAGGTGGTAGGCTCATTTTGAGTCTTTTAAGGGTTCTCCACACTGCTTTCCATAGTGGTTGTACAAGTTTACATTCCCACCAGCAGTGGATGAGTGTTCCCCATTCCCCACAATCTCTCCAGCATCTGGCATCTTTTGCTTTCTTGATCTTAGCTTGTCCTACTGGAGTGAGATGATATCTGAGAGTGGTTTTAATTTGTATTTCCTTAATTATTAATGATGTTGAACACTTTTTCTCAGCCATCTTTACTTCCACACTGGTGAAGTCTCTGTTTAGCTCTTTACTACATCTTTTGAGTAGGTCATTTGTTTTTTGCTTCTTTGTTTTTTGAGTAGTTTATGTATTTTTGATGTTAATGCTCTGTCAGATGTATCACTGGTAAGGATTTACTCCCACTCTGTGGGTTTTCTCTTCACTTCCTTGATTGTTTCTTTTGCTGTACAGAAGCTTTTGAGTTTTATGAGGTCCCATTTGTTGACTGTTGACCTTATTTCCTGTGCAGCTGCTGTCTGATTTAGAAAGTCTTTTCTTACGCCTATGTCTTGTAGGTTGTTGCCAACTTTTTTCTTTTATCACCTTCAGGGTTTCAGGCTTCACACTGAGATCTTTGATCCACTTGGAGTTGATTTTTGTACAGGGTGAGAGGTAGGGGTTTAATTTTGTTCTTCTACAAATGATGATCCAGTTTTGTCAGCACCATTTGCTGAAGATGCTATCCTTCCTCCACTGAGGGTTTCTTTCTTTTTTTTTTTTGCCTCTTTTTCAAATATGAGGTGGCTGAAATTGTAAGAGCTCAAGTTTGGATCTTCAATTTTGTTCCATTGGTCAATGGGTCTGTTTTTGTGCCAGTACCAGGCTGTCTTTATGACTATGGCCCTGTAATAAATATAGTTTGAAGTCTGGTAGAGCAATCCCCCTGTATTGCATTTTTCACTCAGGGTTGCTTTAGCTATTTGGGTTCTTTTGTTTTTCCATATGAATTTAAGGATTTTTTTTCCCCAAGTCTGTGAAGAAGCTCATAGGGATTTTGATTGGGATTACATTGAATCTGTTTATCAATTTGGGTAAAATGGACATTTTTACTATATTAATTTTCCCAATCCATAAGCCTGGGAGATCTTTCCATCTTTTGATGTCATTTTCAATCTCCTTCTTCAGGGGTTTAAAATTTTTGTTGTAGAGGTCGTTGGTATCTTTGGTTATGTTTGTTTCCAGGTATTTTATTATTTTTGAAGCTATTGTGAGTGGGAAGGTCTTCTTATATTCCTTCTCCACTTGTTTATTGTTGGTGTAAAGAAAGATTACTGATTTTTCTAGGTTAATTTTGTAGCCCAGTATTTTACTAAAACTCTTAATCATTTTTTGAAGTTTTCTGGTGGAGTTTTTAGCATCCCTTAGGTAAACTATCATATCATCTGCAAAAAGGGATAGCTTAACTTCTTCTTTTCCAATTAGTACTCCTTTAAATTCCTTCTCATGTCTTATTGCCCTAGCAAGTGTTTCAATCACTATGTTGAAGAGGAGTGGAGATAAGGGGCAGCCTTGCTGGGTTCCCGCCTTTAAGGGAAATGGTTCCAAATTTTCTCCATTTAGGATGATGTTGGCAGTTGGTTTGCTATATCTGGCTTTGATCATGTTGAGGAATGTTCCTTTCAGTCCTATTCCCTCTAGGACTTTAAACATGAAGGGATGCTGGATCTTGTCAAAGGCTTTTTCTGCATCAATTGAGATGATTGTGTAGTTTGTGTCTTTCAGTCCATTTATGTGTTTTATGATATTTATTGATTTACATATGTTGAATCATCCCTGCATCTCTGGTATGAATCCAACTTGATCATTCTGGATGATCTTTTTGATGTGGGTCTGGATGTGATTTGCAAGTATTTTAATGAGAATTTTTGCATCTATGTTCATTAGTGAGACGGGTCTATGGCTTTCTTTTTTCCTTGTATCTTTGGCTGGTTTTGGTATTAGAGCGATGCTGACTTCATAGAAGCAGTTTGGGAGAATTCCCTCTGTATCCTTCTTTGAGCTGAATACTTTGAGTAGCAATGGTTGTAGGACCTCTTTAAATGTTTTATGGAATTCTGCAGTGAAACCATCTGGACTGGGGCTTTTTTGAGTTGGGAGATTTTTAATTACATCTTCAATTTCCTCAAATATTATGGGTCTGTTTAAACTGTCAATCTCTTCTTGGTTAAGCTTTGTTGGTTCCCAGGATTTCAGAAATTCATCCATTTCTCTTAGGTTTTCAAATTTAGTGGAGTATAGATTTTTGTAGTATTCCCATATGATTGTGTCATCTTTTCTTTGTCTGTTGTGATGTTTCCTCTTTCATCACGACTTACATTGATTTGGAGTTGCTCTCTCTCTTTTTTTTGGTCAACTGGGATAGAGGTCTGTCTATTTTGTTTATCTTTTCAAAGAACTAGCTTTTGGATTCATTGATTTTATGTATTGCTTTCTTTGTTTCTATTTCATTGATTTCTGCTCTGATTTTTGTTATTTCTTCCTGTCTGTTGGGTTTAGGGTTCATTTGTTGTTGTCTCTCAAGTGTTTTTAGCTGCAGTGTTAGATCATTTATTTGTTCCCTTGATGTGGGCACTTAGGGCTATAAATTTCCCTCTCAAGACTTCTTTTAAAATATCTCACAGGTTTTGTATTGCCTTTTTTTTGTTCTGTTCCCTGAATACTTTTATTTCACTCTTTATTTCTTCCCTGACCCATTCATTATTCAGGATTGTGCTGTTTAGTCTCCATGTGTTCTTGTAGCTAGTTGGACTTATTCTGGGGCTCATATTGAGCTTTATTGCACTGTGGTCTGATAGAATACATGGAATAATTTCTATCCTTTTATATTTGTTGAGGTTCCTTTTGTGCCCCAGTATGTGGTTGATTTTGGAGAATGTTCCATGAGGTGCTGAGTAGAAAGTACATTCTCTGGTATTTGGGTGGAATATTATATAGATGTCTGTGAGGTCCATTAGGTGTATTGTATTGTTCACTTCTGATGTCTCTCTGTTTATTTTTTGTCCTGTTGATCTATCCAAGGGGCTTAGTGGGGTGTTGAAGTCCCCCACTATTAGTGTGTTAGGATTAATCTGTGTCTTGAGGTCCTGCAATTTAGTGTTTATAAAGTTAGGTGCACCAGAGTTTGGTGCATAGACATTTAGGATTGTGAAGTCTTCAAGGTTCATTGTTCCTTTGACAAGGATGTAATGGCCCTCTTTGTCTCTTCTGATTAATTTTACTTTGAGATCTATTTTGTCTGATATTAGAATAGTCACTCCAGCTTGTTTCTTGGTACCATTCGCTTGGGATATTTTTTTTTCCATCCTTTCAGCTAAGGTGGTGTCTGTCCTTGAGGGCGAGATGGGTTTCTTGTAGACAGCATATAGAAGGATTCTGTTTCCTAATCCATTCTCCCAGTCTATGCCTTTTGATTGAGGAGGTTAGACCATTAGTATTTAAGGTTATTATTGCAAGATGTGTGTTGCTTCCATTTACCTTATTTTTTGTTTGTATTCTTGGTCTAGGTTTGTATTTACTCTATTATGATTTTGTTGCTTTCTCTTTTTAATTGCTTAGGGATAGTTGCTCCTTTCCTCTGTTCTTTGGAATGCTTTGAGGATTTTCTGAAGTGTTGGGTGTATTTATTCTTTTTTTTTCTTTTTAAAAATTTTATTTATTTTTGTATGTGTATGAATGTACTGTCTGCATGTAGGTTTGTGCACCCGTGTCGTGCAATGCCGCGGAGGTCAGAAGAGGGTCTCAGGTTCCCCTGGAACTGGAGTTCTCCTGGAATTGGAGTTACAGACAGTTCTTAGCCACCATGTGGGTGCTGGGGATCGAACCCGGGTCCTCTGCAAGAGCAGTCGGTGCTCTTAACCACTAGGCTATCTCTCCAGACCCAGGTGTATTTATTCTTAAAAATACAGAACACAGCCAGGTGTGGTGGTGCACACCTTTAATCCTAGCACTTGGGAAGCAGAGGCAGGTGGATTTCTATGAATTCAAGGCCAGCCTGATCTACAGAGTGAGTTCCAGGCCAGCTGGTGCTATATGGAAGACCTGTCTCAACAGACAAAAAAAAAAAAAAAAAAAAGAAAAAAAAAAAAAAAAGGACGTGTCAACCTTGTAAGGGCCATGCTAATCTTCTCTGTATCATTCCAATTTTAGTATATGTGTTGCCAACTAAGCACTAAGTTTTATTTTTAATTGAAGCATAGCTTACATAAGGAAAACTGCATGAATCTAAAGGTGGAGAAGTTTGATGCCTGTCTTCAAATATACACGGACACACTGCCCTTATCAAGAACATTTCCAAGGTGTGGGTACAGTTCAGGGGTACAGCATGTGCAAGGTCCTTGGTTTGCTCTCTAGCACTAAAAGAACAAGAAAAACTATCTCCATAACTCACTCTAGCAAGTTCTCTAAAGGCCCTCTCCTTCCACTGAAACTACATCTATCAATTAGTTTTGCCAAGAAAAGTGATTTTGTCCTTTTTATTTTTGGCTTAATTATGGATACCTGAAGTCCTTCAGTATAAAATGTCCATCTTCTCTCTGCTTGGGAATATTCACTCTACAGCCACTGTCATCACCAGGCTTTTGCTTAATGAATCTTCAACAGACCTATTTCTATCCATGTTAATGAAGAAGGGGAGCAGACCAATCAGAGAATAAGCATAGCCATTTTGTCCCACCTTGCAGGGGACTGTAGCAGACCCTGGACCAGATGGACTGGAGCTAGGGTTTCTCTGGATCCATATATAGAGCTATAACCAGAGCATGGGCTGGTTGGGTAGGAATGTATGCTTGCTTTGACCCACATCAAAGCCTTGTCTGGGGCTGGAGAGATGGCCTAGCGGTTAAGAGCGCCGGCTCTTGCAGAGGACCCAGGTTCATCCCCACAACCACATGGGGCCGAGATCCGTCTAAACTCCAAATTCCAGGAGAACTCCAGCTCCAGGGGAATCCGAGACCCTCTTCTGACCTCCGCGGCATTGCACGACACGGGTGCACAGACCTGCATGCAGACAGCACATTGATACACATACAGAAATAAATAAAAATTAAAAAAAAAAAAAAGCCTTGTTCTAAGTGCTTCCCCTACACCCAGACAAGACCATGCCTTCCCTGTGGAGAAAGAATATGCTGTCATAAGCAAAAGTAGTCCCTTCCTGTACTTCTCATAGGAAGCTGTTTTAAGCAAAAAAAGTAGTTTGATTATTGTTGAGGAAAATGTTTCATAATGATCATTGTAGGTAAAAGCCATTAGCTCTCAGATTTTATGAAAACACACCTGAATAAAAACAATGCTTTCTTGTTGAATCTAGTCTGTGATTTTCCTGCTGGTAAGAGAGGTCCCTGCTGATGAGTCGCTAATTCAGAGGACTGTGCAGGTACAGATTTTGATATGCAATCGATACTTCATCTCTAATTACCTGAACTCTCCTGTGCACTACTACTTTTCTATTCCCCATGGAAGCAGGGCATGAATACTAATGCAATCCAGTTGTCAGGCACTGCCTGTAGCCAGAAGTCTGCATAGCCAGCTTTGTCACAGCATACAAATGAGGAGTACTATTTTTCATAATCAAACTCTACTCTAGACTCATGAGAAGCCCATGCCTTTAGGGGACTAATAATGAACACATTTCAATGAGTGTTATTTTGGTAGGCTCTGAAATGTAAGTTCATTTTTTTCTTCAGTCCTGGAGTTTCTACAAAGTTAAGTGAACTGAACTGAAAAAAAAACTCAACAAATACTTAAGTGCTTGTAACAATTACAGAAGAACATATGCTACTCAGTAAAGGAGATGTCCACTTATACTTAGGAATTGAGTAACCCAGGACTTCTGACCCCACTCTCCAAATCCATTCCAGCTTCATGAAGTCCTGAAGTCACTCTGCTTGGCAGCCTGGAGAGAGCTAACATGAAATGTCATTCTCTCCAGACATGGCCTGAATGCAGTGCAAGGCAACTGGGGAAAATACATTTTCTATGTTCTTTAGAGAAAATGTCATACAAGCGAAGTGAGAGAAGGTAAGAGCCACCACCTCAGTGCTGATATAGTCTGTTAGTATCTGAATGAGTTTTAATTCATCTTAGACAATGGACAATTTGACCCAAAACACATTTCCCAAAATTTAGAAAACACTGTTGTTCTAAACAGCTTTGTTTATTAAAGATTTGCTAGTCAGATCATAGAAAGCACATATGTGTCATAAAAGGAGAGAAAAATGTGTTGTATAGTTAATTCAGTATGTATCCAAAAGGATTTCTGTATACAGTCTGAAAATGATATGATGCAAAAATATTAATAAAACAGTAAACAGAAGTTATCAGCTTTGTCCAAATGACTGCAATTAGAAGCACAGAAAGAAAATGTGGTGCTTAATTTGGGTATTTTGAATATAACTACTGTTTAATTCTGTGGTTTTAAGTAAGAATATAAGAATGGTAGAGCAAGTGCATAAAATAAGCAAGTCCTTGCATTTGATCCCCAACAGCAGGAAAGAAAAAGTTCTAACATTTTCTTATTAATTGACCAATCAGATCTATAAAGTCAATAACAAAACACAGTAAGAAGTAGGGCACAAAACCAAAATACTTGTATTTTTATCTCATGCCCCTCTTATCACCTGACTAACTACATGACCTTGTATGATGACTTGATCCTATGTAAGCCTGCTTTATTAGGATGAGGAAATGAATTATAAAACACACACAAAAAAGATGTTGGGTGTGGTGGTGAATACCTTTAATCCTAGCACTTGGGAGACAGAGGCAGGGGGATCTCTGTGAGTTCAAGGCTAGCCTTGTCAACAAAGTGAGTTCCAGGATAGCTGGAACTACAGGGAGACCCTGTCTCAAAAAGATTAAAAAAAAAAAACCAACCAACCAAACAAACAAACAAAACACACACCCCCCACACACACACCCAAGAAAAACGAATGGGCATCAACGTGGGGCCCGATCTCCACCGAGTTCTCAGTGAAGCTTAGCTCTCATATTACAAGTATGATTGTCACTGTGGCTAACTCAGATTTCACTCGCAGTTATTCAAGGAGCCAACAGTGTTACTGAGACATTACTGCACACCAAAAGGGTAAGAAAGTTCTTAAAGTACCACACAGAACAAAGAATTCAAGTGGTTTCCTAATGCAGAACTAATGCAAATCTTCTATGTAAAACAGAGCTTTAGCCATCCACCCATATGCTATGGTTCCTGCACTTTGGAAAATGCTGCAGGAGGACGCAAGCTCAAGGACAGTATGAGCTACACAGAAAAACGCTAGCTCAAAAGCAAAGCCAATCCCCAGAAGTACCCAAACAACCCTTCTCAGTAAAAACAACAAAAAGAAATAGAGCTTGATTCCTATCAGGGGATCACAGGGGCCTATGAAATCTCTCTAGAAAGTCTATGGTAGGGTTGTGCCAGGCATTCTTGCCAATGCTATTGTATAAAGGTAATCCCTAAGAGAAAATCCAAACACTAAGGCAGCAAGAATTAGGGCAGAATGAATAGCTGGGATTTTTAGGTCATTGGCATAGAACTGTGTGTGTGTGTGTGTGTGTGTGTGTGTGTGTGTCTGTCTGTCTGTCTGTCTGTCTGTCTTTGTCTCTGTGTGGTGTGGTCCATTCTTATGTTCATGTGACTGGGCGCATCTGTATGTGCAGCTGTACATGAGAACAGAGTATCTTCCTGTATTTGCTCAACTTATTTTTTGAGACTAGGGTCTCTCATTGAACCTGGAATTCCTGGATTCATCTAGATTACAGAGATACCATGCTGTGCCTTGATTTTTTTTTTTTTTACATGGGTACTGAGAATTTGATCTTATGTCTTAATGTTTGGGCAGCAGGCATTTTACGGCTTTTTAAATTTTTTTTATTTATTTTTATATGTGTATAAATGTACTCTCTGCATGTAGGTTTGTGCACCTGTGTCGTGCAATGCCGCGGAGGTCAGAAGACGGTCTTGGATTCCCCTGGAGCTGGAGTTCTCCTGGAATTGGAGTTATAGACGGTTCTTAGCCGCCATGTGGGTGCTGGGGATCGAACCCCAGTCCTCTGCAAGAGCAGTCAGTGCTCTTAACCGCTAGGCATTTTACTAACTGACCATTTACCTATCCCCCTGGTCTGCAATTCTCTAACAGGCTAGATTAGAAAATCTGCAGGGATTCTTCTGTTTCTACTTCCCTAGCGCTGAGTCTAGAAGAAAACTCCACCACACTTGGCTTGCACATGGGTTCTAGAGATCAAACTCAGGTTCTTTTGTTTGTAACTGAAACACTTTACTGACTGGCCAGCCATCTCTCCAGTCCCAGGTTAAACCTTTGTATTTCTTTGCCATCTGAATGGAAGCCATCTTACAATTCCTATTTTCTCATGTTCAAAATTAGTAATAACTTCATATTCTTTTATAATATAGTCATTCCATTCTAACTTCTATACCTTAAGAGTTCTTTTTCGTTTTTTCTTTTTTTTTTTTCTTCTTTTTTGAGACAGGGTCTCCCTGTAGCCCCAGTTATCCTGGAACTCACTATGTAGACCAGGCTGGCCTTGAACTTAGAGATCCACCTGCTTCTGCCTCTCCCAGTGCTGGGATTAAAGGTGTGAACCACTATGCCTGGCTCAAGAGTTCTTGAATAATAAAGCATGCATTTAATTTTTTTGAGAAGGGGCTGGAGAGATGACTTAGCAGTTAAAAGTACTGACTGCTCTTTCCAAGGACCAGGTTCAATTCCCAGCACCCACACAGAATCTAGCAACCATTCAGTTCCAAAGGATATTATGCCCTCTTGTGGTCTCCCTGGGCATGACACACATGGGTACATTTAAATACATGAAGGCAAAACATACACATGGAGCTGGAGATACAGCTCGGTGATTAAGAACACTGGCCACCCTTGCAGAGGACCAGGGTTCAATTTCCAGCACCCATATGGTGGGCAACAACTGTCTGTAATTCCAATTGCAGGGACTCTTACACCCTCTTCTGACCTCTGCAGGCATTGCATGGCATAGGTACACTTACACACATGCAAAAAATACACTCACACACATAAAATAAAAATAAATGGAGAAAAATTATCCACTTCTACTTTCATAAAAGAAGTCTCTGTTGGCACCTCATTCTTACTCGTGTCATTCATTCATCTGCATGACCATCAGGAAATATGCAAGGAGTTTGCTAGTCCTTTTTCTGTATAGTTCTACTAAACATTTCAGTAAGACCATAAAATACAGTTATTTTAGATTTATTTTGAAAGATGTGCATGCTGTTCTGTTCCTTTGATCATAATGCACTAAAAAATCTTACTATATTAAATATTAAGACTATTTTAAGTGCTGTTTGGGATTTTCATTTTATGTATATACTCATAATATTTTCAGTGGTAATTAATAACTTCACATATCCATATTTTAAGCTCTGTATAATTCTTTCATTTAGGCATGAAATCACAGGAATTGAACTGCCAGGTTGAAATTTATGAACATATTTATTTATTTATTTATTTATTTATTTTAAAGAATTTATTTATTTTTTTATTATTTATCTTTGTATGTGTATGAATGTACTGTCTGCATGCAGGTCTGTGCACCCGTGTCGTGCAATGCCACGGAGGTCAGAAGAGGGTCTCGGATTCCCCTGGAACTGGAGTTCTCCTGGAATTGGAGTTACAGACGGTTCTTAGCCGCCATGTGGGTGCTGGGGATCGAACCCGGGTCCTCTGCAAGAGCGTCGGTGCTCTTAACCGCTAGGCTATCTCTCCAGTCCCTGAACATATTTATAATTACTCTGCATCACCATGGTGCCTTTAAGCAGACTGTATGGACTCACCATAATTATCACAATTTTAGATTCTCTACTGAATTATCAGATATGAGGTTAAGATTCTGTTGTAGTCTACATAACTCATTTTAGAGATGGAACAATTAAATACTAGAGAGATTAAGAGACTTGCCTAAAGTCATAAAGCTGATTACAGGAAGAATTAGTCATGGAGATCACAAAGGCACACTGAGGACTGAGCTTTCGCAACTCTTCAGCAGCCTCTTTGTGTCGCATTACCCTAGTTTCTTTTTGTCCTCAGAATGTTCTTCTAGAGGAAATGCCAGCCATCAGGCACTAATGGAGGAAAATGGAAGGGGGCAAACGAAAGGTGTGAATCAAATGAGAAATGAGAAAGTCTGTAGGACTGGTTTTATTCCAGTCCTCACACTAGCACAGCACGCACTTTAAACACTGACCTGTCTCCCCAAGAGGTCACATGCAACTCTTATTGTCCTTGATGGGGCCACTTTCATAGGTAAAAAATAAACTTTAATCTTCCTTAAATAAGTGACACATTCTAAGCAATTTCACAATTTTAAAAATAACACAAAGAATAAATTTTATTTTCACTTTCAAACAGTCAGAAGGAGGACAATTCTGTTTCTATTTCAGAAGGATTCCAAGCTGACCAATAATCAAATGAGAATAATCCACCAGTAGAAGACACCAGCACAGGATGTTGTCACCACATTTACAGTGAAGTCGGGAATTTCGAGGACACAGGCGATGGGCACAGTCTAGCGGAGCACTTTTCAACCCATTAGTCATAAAGCTGACATAAGATGTAACAAGCAGCAGATCATATATTTTGGGGGTGTGTGTGTCATATGATCGTGTATATGTTTGTGTGTGTGCACAGGTGCATGTGCATATGCGTCTGTGTGCATGCATGTGGAGGATAGAGGTCAATGTCTGGTGTCTGAATCTACCTCTATTTCCCTTAATTTTTGGCACAAGGTCTTGCATTGAACCTAGAACTCTCCGAGTCAACAAGACCAGCCGAACAGCAAGCTCCAGAGCTCCCACTGGCTCTGCCTTCCCAGCACCAGGATTAC
The DNA here is from genome assembly GCA_009823505.1 of Rhizomys pruinosus. NCBI lineage: Eukaryota > Metazoa > Chordata > Mammalia > Rodentia > Spalacidae > Rhizomys > Rhizomys pruinosus. The sequence continues at coordinate 2,209,684 of VZQC01013896.1, forward strand.
AAACCTGTCCCACCAAGCCTGGCTTTTTACATGTGTCCTGGGGATCCAAATCCAGGTCCTCATGCTTCTGCCACAATCACTTTACTGACTGAGTCATCTCTCCAGCCCCCACAACTGGCATATTAAAAAAATAAAGTACAGTACATTATCAGAGCACATCACAGAAAGCTACAATATGGTGAGGTTGGACTAGTTACCAGGATACTGTTCTCAGCCTCCGGGACTCTGAAAACCACACCTCTGCTAGCTCCACAGTGCCTAGAGCCTTGCCAAGTTTGGTCTCAGAAATATTAGAGGGAGGCTAGAAAGCTGCAGCAGGAAGATGGGACTTGGTCCATTCTGCTCTGCTTCTGGCTCTTTTCATCTTCATAGCAATTTCTCTTCACTCCGAGGCAGCAACAAAGCCAGCTTCACTGTCCCCACAGGGACACCAGCTGGCCAGTGTCCCCTCCTCAGAAATCTTACTGCAGTCCTTGGATCTTCTCTTGTGCTTTTCAGTTCTAAGAACTATGAGCTCCTTCTGAAATCCTTAGGCCAGAGTGCTTGCGTTTTCCTTTCCCTTACTACCTCCCTGACTCTTCAGGACAGCACTAACGCAAGGTCCAGTCCTTGACAGGTTTGCTACTGATTCATAGTGGCAAAGAAGGTTACACCAAAGTATCAGCTAGTTACATCACTAAACACATGGTGTAGTTTCTAGGCAGACTGTCTTAAAAGGACGCAGTGAGTCAGATTCAGGAGGCAAGCTCCTTACCAGACACTGGGAGTCAGTAACGGCCAGTTCAGTTGCTTTGACTTACATAGCCTTAACAGTTCCCCCTGTAAAGATATTATAGTAGTTCCTAAAATACCTCTTACGGATTCTGTCTCTTAACAAATCCGAGATATAGAAGTTAGGTATAGGTATATATTCAATAGTTCTTTTAGCTATATGCATGCATCTATGAAAAATGGATTGTGATACAAAAATGTACGAAATGGCCCAAAAAATCTAGAAATCAAGCTACACATTAGTCTAATGTATAAATTATAAGGAAAGGGTTTTTCCCTAAATCTTAGTAGTACATAGATCTACATTACTTTCCTATGACAGTATATATTTTAGAAAGTAAATCAAAGAATTAAAAAAATTAAATTTCCTCAAATAGAAATCTCCATCTAAAAATGATCCAAACTAAGCCAAACAAACAAATAAAAACAACAGCTCAGGCTTGCCCTTATCTCTCCAACCTCCTGCCTCAGCCTCCTCGGACTGAGATTACAAGTGCACTGCAGCATACCCCACAGCATCTGGTTTGGTTTATTTCAGGACTGAGGAAAGTATGTTTAATTTGTACAAGTGTGCTGCATGGCAGAACTTCAGAGCACCTCAAGTAATTTGAGACCTTCTTTTCAAAGGCACTTTTCTTTGCCAATCACACTGACTGGACAGCACTACCTATGCACAGCATTGACAGGATCAGGAAATACCAAGTCAGGCTTATTTCAAATTACTTAGGTATTTTCTACCACTCCTAACAATAACCTGAATTAATCACTTATTTACATATCTGTATGGTAAATGCCACACCGGGTCTATTTGTTTAATCTTTTAGGGCAGAAATGACATTCAGTCTCCCTAGAAGTCCAGTTAGAGTTGATTTGTTGGACTTAAGATGAGAAAGCTGGAGAGTACAAGTCAGCCAATACTAATCCATATTTTCGATACTCAGATTAAAAATTGGTTCATCACTCTGGTATTATGAGAATGCTCCTATTATACTATTTGGAATAATCTGAACACAAAGATGAAGTTGTGCTATATTGGTAAAATATATTTATTCTATGTTAACAAATTACAACATTCTAAAAATGTTCATCCCTTTTTTTTAAGGCTACCTCCACTCTTGGTTTAGATGGATAAATATATTGTCTTTTCCAAAAAAGCTTATCAAAATATTTTAAGACAAGTTTACAGTTTATAAAGTTATTTAAACTGGAATAGTAATTCAATTTTTACCAATTTTGCTAATCAAAGAACGAAGTCATGTGGAAATCATGCAAACAGCAAAATGAGAAAGCTCTGGAATAAGAGATAGCAGTGTGTACATGACTTGAGGTTCACTGTAAACTAGCTATACCTTCAACATACCATCTACCCTCTCCAAATTTGTATGTTCTTGGCCATTAAAGAGAGTGCTGATAAGATGGCTTATGAAGTCCTCCACAGGCATTCTGGTAACATGGATTCAATGCACACATCACTATCTCACATTATGATGGAGAGTAAACCAAATGGTTCATCCAAGTGAATGCTGCTCCAGACAGCATTAAAGAAAGAACTCTCAATACAAGTCAACTCAACCAGAACCATGTTTAGGTCTTTGATCCTTTTAAAACATTTGTTATATCCTGAGTCAGTTGAAAGGAAACTAGTATAAAACAGGTCAAGTTTAAGAAAGAAAAAAAAACAAAAACAAGCAAACGTTTTATTGACAGGTCCTTTTACTGCCTTATACAGTCTACTGCCCTCCAGCTCTTCGTCTATGCTTCACCCTGGAGAAAAGCATTCATTCCTTTCAGTTTGTGTAGGGGCAGAATGAACTGAAGCTATGTCAAAGCGTTTCAGGTTCTGATGTCAGATGGCCATGCTTGCTATGGGAGAACTAAAGAAATCTGTAACCATCAAAATGAGGGGACAGGACAAGAGTGCTCTTGGCTCCCACCACCTCACCATCAAAACCTCTCATCAACAGAAGCAAGCACAAATCCCAAACACTGATTTCAGTTAGCAAGTTCACATTCCAATAAGGGGCAACTCTGCTACCTGAGCTCAAATTCTGCCCAAAGCTATCTCCTCCTCCGTGTAAACACAAATGCTTTATGGCCGTTCAATTTTGCTTCCTAGTTAGTGAGTTTGAAAACAAGAATAGAAGGGTTCAAACTAAGCAGTTTTTGCCATGTCTACTAATACTAGTTGAAAATCTCTATGTCATTAGAGTGAAGTTCATCCATTTGAAGTTATTTAAATGGCCCCAGACCATGTATTCTGATGAAATGCTAAAAACAGTTACCAAAGGAAAGGGTTAGCAGTGAAAAGAGGATTTCTTCCAGGAAGCTACAATAATGGAAAGCAACCACTATTTATAAAAGAACTTGACAAAGGCAGACAACATCTGATAATTCAGACATTAAAAATAAAAACACATTTGGAAAATTTCACATCAGTATTTGTAATATTTAGTAGTAAACCAAGCCAGTTGGCACACTCCCTATTTTAGAGACATTTTTATAATAAATAAACACTGATATATTATTTTGGAGCCACAGTGTACTTTAAAAATAAAATTTCCATTTTATACCAAATTATCATTGTTAATATATGAAAGAATTTTAAAGACAAATTTTTATGACTTTTGAATTTGTCAGAAGTACTTTTAAGCATTGAAATCACCAGGAGAAAGATGACTGTGCTTCACAAGGAAATATTTTCATAGATTAATGTGCCCTAGTTTATGCCACAGTTAGCAAAGTAGGAGCAAGGAGAATAGAAGTATAAAAAGAACTGAGCTCACTACCAGGAATTGGTGTGACTTTGTTAATTAATATGCAAGACATTGAACAGCAGTTTCATTTGACTGGTAAAGATTAGAGTGGTAACACCCATTGCAACAGTCAATGTTTTCAAGTTGTGTGATATGCAATGCAGAAACTCTTAGCTTCTTTCATAACAGCAGCTGGTTTTATAAAGCTCTAACGCCAAGCTCGTCACCAGCCAGAACAGATACAGCGCTTCAGAACATCTTTCACCGGAGAAACAAACTGCTTTCTCAAAAGTATTTTAGACATATGTCTAAAAGTGACTTACTGTGAAGAATGAATTGCAAAAGATTATGATTTTTAAAATATAGTCAACATAAAAAATTGGATTTAGGCTTATGGTTATGTAAGCATTATATAAAGTAACTTGATCATTCCTACCTTTTTCAAGAATCGAACTCCGTAGGTAAAAACATAGAGGGAAAATGAGAATCTCCACCTGTAAAAAGTTAAAAGAAATTAATATGTTTAGTTTATATATTTCACAGCATAGTCTGAAATATGGGAGGGAAGAATCAATTAATTTACTGTCCCCCTAAACTAAGGGATAAATGGTGAACCACTGCTGGGTGAATACATATATTAATGTACATGACTTTCAGAAAACATCATACATATTAATAATCAAAACTTTTCTTTACAAAAGTTACCAAAATTTACCCATTGACCTTTATTCTTTCCTAATTTGTGGATTTCCTCTTAGTAAACACACATGAAGGGGTACAGTTCAACAATATGAAATCATTTAAATTTTTGTTACCAAAAGCATCTCACCCTGACACTCAGTCCTACCATTCAATTTTAAAATTTATTTATTGAATGTGTTAGTTAATTTTTAAAAAGTGCGTGTGTGTGTGTGTATGCGCGTGTGTGTGTGTGTGTGTGTGTGTGTGTGTGTGTGTGTGTGTAGTTCCAGCAAGTGAATTCAGGTATCTGGGTTTGTACAGCAAGTGTCTTTACCTACTGAGCCATCTTGAGGGCTCTTCTTCAACTTTCTGAACGTGAACAGTCATGCTTTTAAATATCAGCCTGTGTTTAGAATCTTAGATTATAAATTGTATACCCACATCAAGGAGAAAGTGACTAGTCAGTTTCAGTCTATCAGAAGACAAACTGCAAGCCATCTAAAACTTTAAGCAAGGTAACACTGAAAGATTTTAGGAGATGATTCAAACTACATGAAAAACTCTCTGAGAGAAATAATGGTTACATTCAGGAAAGTAGAAGAGTAAAGGTGGGGACCTCTAACAACTGGACTGGTTAAGACCCACTGTGGTGGTTTGAATGACAGTGTCCCCCATAGGCTTTAAGTATTCAGACATTTTGTCTCCAGTTGGTGGCACTGTTTTTGGAGGTCTTAGAAGGTGTGGCCATGCTGGAGGAAGTACATCATTGGGGGTGGGCTTAGTGAGTTTAACAAGCCTTGCGATCTTCAGTGTCTCTCTCTCTCTCTCTCTCTCTCTCTCTGCTTCCTGTGCTCATTGCGAGATGTCAAGATGTGACCCTCGGCTTGCTGCTCAAGCCCTGGCCACCATGCTTCCCGCCACAATGGAGTCTGATTCCCTGGAACTGTCAATCGTAAGCTCAAATAAACTCTTCCCTTGATAAGTTCCCTTGGTCATGGTGGTTTATCACAGCAACAGAAAAGTGACTAATACACCCACACACCTCAGACTTCCATAGGAAAAGCCATCCCTGGGCTGGCTCACTCTCTGACATTTTAGAATTTAGACAGAACTAACTTGGAAAAGAGCTCTGAAAATCAGGATTACAAATCTTCAACTATAATTAAAAAAAAAAAAAAACCTTCAAACTCAAGAACAAAACCTGATGGAGGTAGGAATAGCAACATGGTAATGGCAACCCTCATGCCCAGATGTAGGCAGATTGCTGTGTAGGAATACAATGTAAGACTATACTTTCAGGGATCATTTCTATAGTATGTTATTAGAGAAGTTTCTCTGACTGTGTAGAGTACCAGAAACCACGAGGAGGAGAGGTAGCATTCTCTCCTGAGCGTGAAGTCGGCTCTAGGTGTTGCTTTACTGCAACTGCCACTGCCATTGATGATCGTTCTTCTCTCTTTCTGGAGAGTAGAGGGAGAGAATGCAGTCTGGGTGGTAAAAAAAAAAAAAAAGAATACAACGTGGTGATGGCAACCCTCATGCCCAGATGTAGACAGATCACCATGTAGGAATAGCAACATGGTGACGGCAACCCTCATGCCCAGATGTAGACAGATCACTGTGTAGGAATAGCAATGTGGTGACGGCAACCCTCATGCCAGATGTAGACAGATCACTGTGTAGGAATACAATGTGGTGACAGCAACCCTCGTGCCCAGATGTAGACAGATCACTGTGTAGCCTCAAAGGGAAAACCTGATTTTAAATCATCTCCCTGATCAGTTCCTTTAAACCATTTTATTATTTTTATTTTATTTTATTTTATGTGTGTGATGTATTGCCTGCATACTTGTAAGTGCACCTGTGTTGTGCAACGGCCATGGAGGTCAGAATAAGGCACTGGATTCTCCTGGAACTAGAAATGGATGGTTGTTAGCTGCCATATAGGTGCTAGGAATCAAACCTGGGGCCTCTGCAAGAGCAGCCAATGCTCTTAACTGCTGGGCCATCTCTTCAGCGCCCCTATCCATATTTTGCTGTTATGGGTGTCTCTGTGTTTCTTTCCATCTTCTGCATGAGTTCTACACTAGAACTTAAAACCTGGGGTGGCTCCCTGAACTGGACAGGGCTCAGCCTGATCTAATGTTTTTTTTCCCCACATTGAAATTCTAAATAAATGTTGAACAAAGAGTCCTTCATCTTAATTTGGGATGGGCCCTGCAAATTCTGTACCTAGTTCTGACTGAGATCATAGATTCTTTTTTTTTCTGGTCTTTTCGAGACAGGGTCTCTCTGTAGCCCCAGCTGTCCTGGAACTCACTCTGTAGACCAGGCTGGCCTTGAACTCACAAAGATCCGCTTGCCTCTGCCTCCCAAGTGCTAGGATTAAAGGCGTGCGCCACCACATAGATTCTTTTAATTTGGGGCAAATTCCTTGACCTCATTCTATATTTCTAATAGGAGAGAGTGAATTTACTCTGTGATGAAAACTCAAGGATTTGGTAGCAAAAGAACTCTTTAGTCCCTTTCTCTCCCTATTACAGTGAGTCTGTTGTACTTCAAGATTTTGCCTTGCTTTTCAGACCTCTGGAGACAACTGAATTTGTTACTGCTCTAGTAAATGATTTATAACAGCTGTTTCAATTCCAACTATTGTTAGTAGGCAATGATCAGGCAGTTTTTTTATGTATAATAAAAATTTTATAGAAGTCATTGGAATTCCTACCATCATTTATACATCTACATTTTATTCCATCGGTAAAATGACCCAGTTTTCATAAGACATAGGTCCTATTACAGGAATACTGATGCCTACCTCATTTTAATAACAACTTGTAATGAATATTTTAAAAAGGCAGATGTTATCTCCACAAAATATCTGTAGGAAGCAAAATTGGCAAGCATTTTGCAACATGGAAAGGTACTTCATTTGTTGAGTTTCGTATGTTACAGTTTTTAAATATTTGCTGTAACCTTGTATGGTATCTACCAAACTTTCACTAAAATATCCTAGAAAGATAAGAAAAGCTGTACAAAACCAAAAACATGACCCTCAGCTTTTTGATAGGAGCAGGGAAAATTTAATTCTTATAATAGTAAAAATAAAATCAGATTTAAAAATGAAATTAGAGGGCTTGGTGAGATGGTTCAGCTGGGAAAAAAGCTGGACTTGTAAAGTTGAGGATCTGAGTTTGATCCTCAGAATCGATATAAAAATGCTGGGCATAATATAACATGCTCATAATCCCAAGGATAAAGAGGCAGAAATAGGGGGATCCTAGGAACTTTCTGGAAAGCCACTCTAGACTAATTGGCGAGCTCTAGGCAATGAAGGACCCTGCCTCAGAGGATGTGGATGGCATTCCTAGGATGGCACACGAGTTTGTACTCTGCCTACACATGACCCACATATATAAACATTTAAAAAAAGTTTTTTAAAAGCAACATTAACCAAAATAAAGAAGAAAATATTTCTCAACATATCTCCCTTTCTTCACCCTTGGTCATCTTGCAGAAATCCAGACAGGTCTCTGTCATGACTGATCATGCTTTCTGAGGAAATCTAGACAGGTCTCTGTCATGACTGATCATGCTTTCTGAGGCAGCAGCAGGGTCTCCAAACGACATCACTTAGGGACTCCTATTACTTCTTTCTTAACAGCTACAAAGAGGGAAGTGCTTTGCACCTTGGCAGTTTCAGTTGCAGAAAAGTAGATTTAGCAACATGATGATCTTTGAAAGTGTTGCATTTTAGGAGTTGGAGCCCTTACACAATTCATATATAAAGCAACAGAGAACAAGGAATTAGAGATAGCTACTTTATACAAAACTCTTCTAGTCCACGGAAAACTGGTCATAGTCTACAAACATCAAGTTGCTACAAGGTCAGAGACTTTAAAAATGACTCTTACTATCAAGCAGGAGGGAGAAAGCAGAGCCACGGACAACCCAAATAGCCCCTCTCTCGGCAGATCTAGATGGATCTCTTGGAATTCAGGAAAGAAAATAACAGCTGACATGGTGGCCTATCAGAGCTTGATGGTAAGACCTTGTTGCCGAAAACACTACATAGATGAGTTTTAGAGCAAAGAGAAATGAATCTGGTGCTGAATGCAGAGTCTCGTGTCTGCTAGCTAGCAATCACAGTGCTAGAAGGTGCCATGAATGCTACCTGAAGGAAAAAATAATCAACCACACCCAGCTGTGAATCCTGTGAACTACAACAATTTCCCTGGAAAGATGTGCCCATTGACACCATGGTAGCATGAACATTATGGGAGTAATCAACCACTCTCTAACTGGAATTAAAATCCACATGGACTACTGAACCTGAGTCTAGACAGGTCACAGAACAAAGGGGAGAGACTAAGACTAATTTTCTACTAAATTGTAATTGTATTGAACTGACTCCCAATGACTTGTTATACCCATAGACTAATGAATCTCTGAACTCTTACTTAGAAAAGTTTCCTTACATAGCAGATGGTGATTAACACAGAGACTCACAACTGGCCAATGTGCAGAGAACAAGGAGTTGCAGAGTGCTTACCCCAGAATATCAAACTTCTGCATACCAAAGCTCAGGCGTCACCATGGAAGAGGAGCAGAAAGATTGTAAAAGCCAGGGGTGGTGGATGACCACAAACAGTTTTCCAGATAGCTTGTCAGTTACTCAAATGAACTTACAGCAATGGTGACAGCATGCACAAATCCCATGCAAGATCAACCAGAGAAAATTCCAGCACAGATGTGGAGACGTGGGGAAGACACATCAATCCCAACCAAGGAATTTTTGGAAACCAATGGTTGCTGTAGATGGACCTATACTGAAGGATATCTTGGGGACATAAATCAGACTCTCTTCCCACACACACACACACAACACACATAATATTATATATTATTATATATATATATATTCTATATATATATTATGTGTGTGTGTTTTTATCAAAGAGGAGGTCTATGTATAGTATAGGGGAGGGAATCTAAATGCCATTAAATCATATTGTTTAAAATTGCAAAAATTAAATAAAAATAAAAAATAAATAATAGCTGAACATCAGCATGAATCTACTAACAGTACTGAATGCAGAAAATAAAGAGGATGCAAAGAATGGTTTCTTCAAGACTGTAGGAATCTTAAGTAATTTCTCAGAAAATATTTGGCATTCACAGTATGATAAAGAAAAAGGGATTTCTAAAACCAAAATTAGAAAGATAAACATGTAAATCAATTTTTTAAAAACCTGTTAAGGTCAAAACAGATTAGAGGTGAAACCAAACAAGCCAAGAAGCATTGTGTGGATTCTGGAATCTGGAAATAAAGAGCAGCATGCTTATATACATGGGAAGAGGGTTTGATATACACACAGTGATACAGGGTTTGATATACACAATCACTGATACAGAAGCTAAACATTCCCAGGAGATCAATGGATGAAAAAGCAGCATACATCTGGGGCCCAGAGAAAACATGTCTAATTACGATGGTTTCTAAGAAAATACAAGTGAAGAACTGACACAGGAATAATGATCAAAGACACATTTGAAAAAAATATGAAGAATCAAATCTATTCTAAACAATACCAGTTCAAAGCCACAATCAGACAAAACAATCCAAGGGTTAAAGTAAAATTTGGAAAGCCTTCTATGTTCAGGCTTAAAAACAGAGACTCCAACAGACAAATCATATGAAAATAAGTCACTATCAAAAACACAAATACCCACATGGTCTTGTCTTAAAATTCTCTGTACTATCAAGTGCCAAAAAAGAGCATCAGTCAATGCAAACCAGTGCCCTTCAGTGACAAAAGAACTTGAATGGTATTCTCATGTTGAAAGGTTCTGAAGCAATACTGCTCATTAACCTTTATTACATGATGAACTGCTGTTCTGCATGTAAAATAAGTACACATACACAAAATAAAAGTCTCCTTTAGAACATTATTGTGTCTTGACAATTATAAGATTTTTGAAAACATATATAGCTAAATAAAATACAATTTTTAACAAGTAACTCAGATAAATTCCAATCCATCAAGATGTAAAATACAAATTAAAAATTCAAAAAATATAATTTTAGAATAAAAAGACTATAAACTTTGTAATATAAGTAATTACCCTGAAGTTCATTGCTAAATTAATTCTATTGTTCTTGAGGGATAATATAAAATATTTAACAATAATCAAGGGATGAATTCTCTGACTGTAGTAATGAAAACAAGGAATGAAGTATGGAAGCATTAAATTCATTCTTAAAGGAGACACTACTGTTTTGGTAATAAGAAATATATCATTAAGAATTTTCTATATAAAAACTTAAAAGACAAATCCTGGTTAAAAAAAAAAAAAAAACAGCTAAACACAAAATGACCTCTGTGCTTTTACTTATGTAATGCTAAACAACCAGAAGAAGGATTTTTTTAATTAATTAATTATTATTATTATTTTGGTCTTTTTGAGACAGGGTCTCCCTGAGGCCGTAGCTGTCCTGGAACTCACTCTGTAGACCAGGATGGCCTTGAACTCACAAAGATCCACCTGCCTCCTGCTTCCTGAGTGCTAGGATTAAAGGTGTGCGCCACCACGCCTGGCTTATTTATTATTTTTTATGTGTATGAGTGTACTGTCTGCATGTAGGATAGTGCACCTGTGTCATGCAATGCCGCAGAGGTCAGAAGAGGGTGTTGGATTCCCCTGGAATTGGAGTTACAGACGGTTCTTAGGCATCGTGTGGGTGCTGGGAATCGAACCGTGGTCCTCTGCAAGAGCAGTCAGTGCTCTTAACCGCTGAGCCATCTCTCCAGCCCCAGGGTTTTTTTTTTTTTTTTAAGCAAAGCATAAACACCCAAAGACAGGAAAGCAGGATTGAGCACAGTTACCTAATTTCGTGCCCTGGAAAGAGAAGAGAATGGGTAGATTTGAATTCAAAGATTTCCATGAGGGACAGAGGACCCTAAGTAGACTTTGCTTTAAACCACTCTGCAAGGAAGGGCCCTCTGTTTGCAACAGAGGCTCAGGGTTTAGCTGTCAAGGACCACACAATTGGTAAGTAGCAAAACTATGCCCTGAACCAGCAAAACTATGCCCTGAACCTAGCTCTGACTGCAGATGCCTCTCTCGAGCACACTCCATTACGCAGGGAAGATGCTGGGTTCTCCCGACACTTGCTTGGCCGAGAAACTCTTTACATCTTTCCAAACTATGGAATCTGGTTTGGCATCCTGGTGGACCAAGACTGAGTGAGGTTATCTGCTAACAGCAAGACTAATTAAATGTATGTCCCTATAAAAATAGTGAATCCAAACACCAAAGACTCATGTCTTGCTGCCAGGAATCCTACACATGGCACTGGGATCCCAAACTACAGGGGACAAAACAAGCAGGGATTCCTGAGCTCAACTCAGCATGTCTTTGAGCAGGGCAGTAGTAATGAACGGCCTCATTCACAGCACTTATTGACATAAATGCCTCTTCTAAGCCACCAGCTCTTCCAAACACTTTACAAACAGGAAGTTGTCAGTGGCACTATTCCACACAACAAAGTAGATACTGCTATTGTCATGATCATCACCACCACTACCACCATCACCATGGTTGTTGTCATCACTGTATCATCCTCATCACCATCAACATCATCACTACCATTCGTATGTTTCTTTTTCAGGTGAGGATCCAAGCACAGAGTTGTTTAAAAAACTTAATACATGACACACAATTTAAAAAGGGGGATTAAGGTTAGAAGCTAGCCAGTATGACTAGATAATCCTGCCTCTTACTGATTTATTATTATTATTATCATTTCTAAGATAAAGTGGTATTCCGTAGCCTAGACTATGCTAGAATTTGCAGTCCCCCTGACTTGGCCTCCAAAGTGCTAGGGTTGCAGGCCTTTCCCGCCATGTCAAACTTCTCTTCCTGATTTCATATGCCAGAAATTCAAGGGCACTATATTCTGCTAACAGGATTTTCTAACTTAGAGGACATTAATGGACGTCACGTATGAAAACAGCCTCTACTCCAATGAAACTGCCTGGACATTTGAAGGCAAAGGAGGACTGCACTGGGGCTTCTCAATTCTGGGACAGTTAAAATTATGTCGAAGTGATCAGCTAAGTCAACCATAGTTACCTAATCCTGCTCCATTCAGCCCCCTCAACTATCTCTCCCCTTGTTGAAGTCCTATTTCTTTTTCAGGATGTCCATCAAATGCAGATTGTTCTGTGAAGCAAAGCTTTTTGAGTACTGAGACATTAAAAGCAGTGTGATCCTCTCAGAAGAAGTATTCTACAGGCAGAATGGTCCGATGAAAGGAAGTCTAACTTATGGGTATTAACTTGGGGCAGATGCACCTTGAGTTAACAGGGAAGCAGGGTTGAGGGTGGGAAGACTGATGGAAAGAACAAATGGCAGCAATGCTGACTTCTACCTTGCTATGTACTTGACAGATGCAGTTAGCCTGCGTGAAAAAGGTCAACCTAAATAAAGGCCACTTGTGACTTCTAGAATCACCCTGATTCTAGATTCCTAGTTGTGAACTTAAAGTCCATTTAAACTTGTTGGAGTGCCCCTGATTTGGGGGGCTCCAAAAAAGATATTGTCACAATTCTTTTTTTTTTTTTTTTGCTCTCTTTGAGACAGGGTCTCCCTGTAGCTCTGGCTGTCCTGGAACTCACTCTGTAGACCAGGCTAGCCTTGAACTCACAGAGATCCACCTGCCTCTGCCTTTCAAGTGCTAGGATTAAAGGCGTGTACCACCATGCCCGGCTGTCAAAATTCCTAAATGTGCAGGTGAAGCAAAGGCTTCTGAATATTTATTATCAGCTAGAGTCAAACTAATGTCATGTCAGACACATACAGTAAATAAATATAACCAAAAAACATAAAGGGATGGCTGAATGGGTTTAAGCACTTGCTACCAAGCCTGATGACATGAGTTCAATCTCCAGGATCCACAATCAACTCCAATAAATTGTCCTCTGACCTCTATGTGCACGTACACATATATGCATACACCCTAAATATAAATTTAAAACTTTTTAGAAAATTAGTGTCATGTGTCTCTTGAACATGAAGTACTTTCGTAGTCTCCAGGCAATTTTTTCTTATCTAAAGTGAACATGTGCTGTATATGGCTTTGATTACGTAAGGTTGATCCCTCCAACCAATCCCCTAGGACTTTAAACAGAACGGATGCTGGATTTTTGTCAAAGGCTTTTCCCCGCATCATTGATGATGGTGTGCGGTTTTGTCTTTCAGTCCATTATTACTTGATGATATTTATTGTTTTCGTATGTTTAACCATCCCTGCATCTCTGGTATGAATCCAACTTGGTCATGGTGGATGATCTTCTTGATGTGGGTCTGTATGCGATTTGCCAGTACCCTATTTAGAATTTTGGCATCTGTGTTCATTAGGAGATGAGTCTAAAGTTTTTTTAGTTTGCATCTTTTGCCGGTTTTGGTATTAGAGTGATGCTGGCTTCATAGAAGGAATCTGGGAGAATTCCCTCCTTTGTATCCTTCTAAACAACTTGGATTTATAATGGTTGTAAGTCTTTTGAAAAATCAGTAGCCTTCTCTACACCAACAGTAGGACCAGCTGAAGAAGGAATACAAGGAACTTCCCAACTCACAATAGCCTCAAAAACAATAAAATACCTAGGAACAAACTAACCAAAGACACCAGGGACTCTACAACAAAAAGTTTAAACCTCCTGAAAGAAGGAATTGAAAGAGACATCAGAGATGGAAAATCCCATGCTCTGGATTGGGAAAATAAATATAGTAAAAATGTCCATCTACCTAACTTGTATACAGATTTAATTGCAATCCCAATCAAAATCCCCAAGAGCTTCTCACAGGTTGGGAAAAAAGAATCCTCAATTCATTTGGAAAAAACAAAAGACCCCAAATAGCCAAAGCAACTCTGGGCGAAAAGAACAATACAGGGGGGATTGCTCTACCAGACATCAAACTATACTACAGGGCTATAGTCCATAAAACAGCTTTGGTACTGGCACAAAAAACAGACCAGTTGACCAAGTGAACAAAATTGAAGATCCAAACCTGAGCACATACAATTTCAGCCATCTCATATTTGATAAGGAGGCCAGAAGACACATTGGAGGAAAGACAGCATCTTCACACAAGTGGTGTTGGCAAAACTGGATCACCACTGTAGATAGAATGAAATTAAACCCCTACCTCTCACCCTGTACAAAAGTCAATTCCAAATGGATCAAAGACCTCAATGTGAAATCCAAAACTCTGGAGGGTGATAGAAGAGAAACTTGGCAGCAGACTACAAGACGTAGGTGTAGGAAAAGACTTCTTAAATAGACAGCAGCTGCAAAGAAATAAGGTCGTCAATTGACAAATGGGAACCTCATTAAAACTCAAAAGCTTCTGTACATCAAAGGAAACAAATAAGGAAGTGAAGAGAAAACCCACAGAATGGGAAGAAACCTTCACGCAGAATACACTGAAAAGCATAATTTAAGAGTAAAGTACTCAAAAAACAAAGAAGAAAGAAAACAAATGAATCACTCAGAAGATGGAGCAAAGATCTGAACAGAGACTTCACAGAGGAGGAATTAGAGATGGCTGAGAAACACCTTAAGAAGTGTTCAATATCGCTAATAATTAAGGAAATGCAAATTAAAACCCACTAAGATACCATCTTACTCAAGTAAGACTGGGCTAGGATCAAGAAAACAAATGATTGCCAAGTGTTGGAGAGGGGTGTTGGGAAAGGGGAACACTAATCCATTGCTGGTGGGAATGTAAACTTGTGCAGCCACTATGGAAAACAGTGTGGAGAACCCTAGAAGAGCTCAAAATGATCCTGCCATTTGACCAAGTCAATACCAGTCTTCGGGTATATTACCTAAAACAAGACTCATCGTACTGCAAGAGCATACATGCACAGCTATGTGTTATGCCACCTGTTCACAAAGCAAAAACAAAATCTTGGAACTCAACCCGATGCCCCCTCAACTTATGAGTGGATAGAGAAAATTGTGGTACTTACAACAATGGAATTCTCTAGCATCAGTAAAGAAAGACAACATCATGAAACTTTGCAGGTAAATGGATGGAGCTAGAAGACATCATGTTAAGTGAAGTTACACAGTCCCAGAAAACAAATGACAAATGGTATCTCTCATATGTGGATGCTAGTACAATAACCCAGTTATAAATATTTCTTGTGGAGAGGGAGCCATATTAAAGAACAACAACAAAGATTCATCAGAAAACTGACTGAAATGGTGACTCGGGAAGGGTGGGAGGGGTGGGAGAGGACAAGGGTGTATATTCAATTGGTGCATCTTTAATTGACGTTAGTTTCAACAAGTATCCAGTTTTGCCCAGACTCTGTCTACAGGATCATGGTGTTTTAGGACTTAGTAAAAACAAATATGTGCATATTAAACAACATTGGTTTAAAGGCTGATAAAAAAGGTAATGCATCTGAGTTAATTGGTGATATAAATTGCTGTTGTCCACATAAGCTTTAATTAAAAGCTGTATACAATTACTTTGGGATGGGTATAAACAAATGTTCTCTATAATTTTGCTGTCCTATAGTATCACCTGCAGCAATTCTCTTTCACCTATAGGATGATTTTAATTTAAAAAATAAAGTTTGTTTCCCCAAGTTAATCACATACAGTAACCCAAAACAGCATGGGTGAACTTGCTGAAAATCTGTGCCTTGACTCCACCCGATAGGTATATTTGCTTTTTTGTGAGACCATGGGTCAAAAATAAAAACCTAAAATTAAAAAAGGGGGATATGATAGATATGAAAACTTTTTATCAAAAAAACCTGCAAATCCAAATCTTAAAACTAACTATGGGAAGGATTTGTATGTTCCAACAGGCCAGAGTATCACCAGTTTAATGGCTGATAAAGAAAATGCGGCTTTGCAGTGAGTAGGATGTACCAGAAAGTGCCCAGCAGAAGGATGGAATCCTCTGGGCATTAAGGGAAAATCTCCAGATTGCTAAGACATCAGGCCCCTCTCTGGATCCTACTTGTAACAATGATTTTTAATGAATCCTAATGAAGCTTATCTTCTAGGTGCTGCAAAGGTTTTAATACAAGAGACTTTCTTAACCCCCCCCCATAGAATAAGGAGAATATATGAGTGATGAGGTCTTCCCAGCCGTAGATTGGAGCCACTGTTATAGAGGTATTCTCTTGTAAAATCGGTAAAATGGCCTTCTTTATTGACTAATGGAACATAGAAACTGTGAAAAGGAGTATTCGCTATTCAGAACCAATATATAATGCTAAAGTCTCCTTAAGCACAGAACTTAAGCAAAATATCTTTAATACAGGAAGCTCGACATCAACAAATGGATTATACGGATGTTACCAAGGAGATGTTTGGCCAGGGGAATCCAAGCCCCCACAAAAGGTAAAGCCTCCTTGCCTCACCACCGGGCATATCTGCAGAAGAGAGGCGAAAGGCCCGCTGTTGAAGAACCTGATATAAAACAGGAAAAGATGTATGGAGACCGCACTTGAAGCATACGGATGGCCTCTGGAATGCAAGAGAGGTTCCAAAGGCCACTAAACCAATAAAGCAAATATGGGTCTCCTTGAGTCAAGCAGTAAACCCCTCCATCAGCACCATACTACACTCAACCTGCCTGGAAAAGTACTGTGCAGCAGTTGGCAGACTATATGTCTGTATATCCCAACTGAATTGGCTATTGGCTCTCCTCCTTGGAGGAATAACCCACGGCTGATGCCACAAGCTACATCCTCTAATGGTTCGGACGATTTATAAACCAACGATGAGCCCTGTCATTACTTAACAGAGACAATGTAAGTCATGATTAACATACCATCCAACTATCTGTGTCATACCAATGTAACCTACCATGAAAACTAGTAATGTTTAAATACCTATATATCCAATTGCCTGGTGCTTCATTAGAAGGCCGAAGCTAATATTATGTACTGACTTAAATACCTATATATCTAATTGCCATATGCTTCATTAGTAGGACTGAAAGGTTAGCGACTGGACAAGCTGGCAGCCCATGAAAGAAAACAGCCAGAAGTGACTAGAGACCAAGACAACAGCTCCAGGGAAAGTAGACTGTTGTACATCTCATCCACGTGGTGCCCCTTTTTCTAAGCCGAGGGAACAACTGCGGAAGAGGAGGCGCGGAGGCTAGAATGTAGGGCTGTGATTGGGGTGAACTAACAACCAACAATAAGACTGGACACTCATTTGGATCAACTTGATTGATCATACAAGCCCCCCCCCCTGCTGGATGGTGGGACCCATGAGCTGTATGGGTTTGGGCACAACTGCTCACAAATTGGTTTGACATGAAGGATGCCTGTACTCACAAATTATCACTTATTGTTAAAAAAAAATGAAAACAAAACAACAAAAAAACCCAGAAAGATGCAGAAAAGTTACGGCAGAATGCATGATCTGGGATGGGTAGGGGTGGAGCGGGGTGAAGGGAAGGGGATATACGCCTGAACTGAATTGGAAAATGATGTATGAAATACACAAAGCATCAATAATAAATAAATAAATAAATAAATAAAAATTCTAAAAAAAAAAAATAAAAAAAAATAAAGTGAACATTTGTTAGCTTTCTCCCAGGAAGATACTATGCTTCTGTCTTCCATTCCTGTCAGAGCCACTATCCACCCAACACTGTCCTTGTGCCTTCCTTCTCCTTTAACTCCTTTGTCCTATTGACATTAATTCTTTTTAAAATTAATTTATTTGCTGCACGACACGGGTGCACAGACTTGCATGCAGACAGTACATTCATACACATACAGAAATAAATAAAAAAAATTAAAAAAAATTAATTTATTTGCATTTTATGTGCTGAGAGTTTCTCCCAAGTCTGTGTGTCTTAGGGCACCTATGGCATGCAATGCCCAGGGAGTCCAGAAAAGGGCATCAGATCCTTTGGAACTGTAGTTATATAGTTGTTAGCCACCATGTGGGTGCTGGGAACAGAATTCAGGTCCTATGCAAGACAGCCAGTGCTCTTAATTGTGGAGCGGTCATCAATTCTTAAACTCTATTGCGGGAATGCCTCTTTCATTTATTCCCTTTGCTCCCACACCAGAACACTTTGTTTTCAACCTTTTTGAAGTGAGAGGCTGGCCTGAGCTGAGTACCTCAGGCAGAGACACTTAAATCAGGCCATCAAGTGATTAATCACAAGAAAGAGACACAACATGTTCCAAAGGATACTCAAAACGTTGTATCCAAAACACAAACAGGACAAAAAACTTGTGCATGTAAATAGGGAGTAGAAGGACTACTAATATACCCCTCAACTCTTATCAGTGAAGCTCCCTCATACAACAGAGTATGATATGAACTTGGAACAATGGTGACAACATACACAAGCCCCATGCTGACTCAATCAGAAAAAAATAGCAAAGGGGGCTAGAGAGATGGCTCAGCGGTTAAAAACACCAACTGCTCTTGCAGAGGACCTGGGTTTGATTCCCAGCACCCACTTGGCGGCTAAGAACCATCTTTAAGCTGGGAGTAGTGGTGCACGACTTTAATCCCAGCAGGTGGATGGATCTCTTTGAGTTCAAGGCCAGCCTGGTCTACAGAGTGAGCTCCAGGCCAGCTGGGACTAAAGGGAGACCCTGTCTCAAAAAGACCAAAAAAAAAAAAAATAAACTAACTAATATATCAATTTAAGAAACTGATAACTAATTGGATTTTTCAGATCTGAGTGAAAAACTTGCATCTTGTCTTCTGCTCAGGATAGTTCTTTGGGGGGAGTGCTCATCCTCCTGAATGGGACAAAGTTTCCATAGTTCTCACACACTCAGTGTGACCCATGGCTCTCAGGATATACTAGTTCATCTGTAAAATGAAGATGATATCACCTACTTCTATGGCTGGAATGACTAGGAAATAAGGCAAGAACTTTTTTTTTAAACAGGGTCCCCTGTCTAAAACATATAGCCTGGAACTCACTATATAGTTCAGGCTGGCCTCCATCTCACAAGAGATCTGCCTATCTTTCCAAGTGCTGGTAATAAGGGTGTGCACCACCACCATGCCTGGCCTAGGGCAAGAATCTTAAGGTAGACAAACAAGCTGGTGACACATGGCACGTCCTCAACAAATCTCAGCCATTACTCTTTTATACAGTTATCGTGAGGGTCAGGCACCTGATAAAATAATCCTAATAAAACTTTTATGTCTAACTCTATAGCACAGGGCCAATGACTACATATACTACTGAATTAGAATATGACTCCCAGGCAGATGTCTCATACCAAATGTGAGGATACTGGTGGCAGAGGAAGCATCTCTTCTTTTTAGGTCATATAAATGAGAGACTCTGTTGCTTTTTTATTAAGTTTGTGTCCAGGTTTTATTGACTTCCCCCCTTGTTTAGAGTTTTTAATATTTAATGTTACAGAACCACTTGCAATTGATACTTGTGCTGAACAGCTTTAGTGTTAACTTGACGCACCTGGGTTTAGGGAGCCTCAGTTGGGGCAGCCTTCATTGGACTGGCCTGTGGCCATGTCTGTAGGGCATTTTCTTGGTTGTTTTGTGATGTGGGAGGGTGCAACTCATTGTGGGCAGGGCCACCCCTGGGCAGGTGGTCCTGTATTACATAAGAAAGGAGTTGGAACATGAGCCAGAGAAGCAAACCAGTAAGCAGCATTCCTCCATGGCCTGTGCTTCAGATCCTATTCCAGGTTTCTGTCCTGCGTTCCTACTTTGGGTTCCCTAAGTGATGAATTGTGTCCTGGGAGATGTGAGACAGATAAACCCTTTCCTCCCCAAGTTGGAACTGGTCAGAGTGTTTTGTTACTTTGTTAAAGGGAAACTAGAATAATATTCCATTATATCCATTGATTTCATAAGCAGCCCTAGAAATGTTCAGGGTAAAATTCAGTAAGGCTGGGATGTGAAAGTACAGAAATGAATTTCCAAGACAAAGTGGTGTTATAAAGAAGATGTGATACATGAATGGGCAAGTGGACTAGTTAAATGTCCAGAAGAGGAGAAGGAGCTAGTGATGCATGGGGTTTTCATGGGTGAAAAGCCACCGCTGTCTTCTAATAATCTAATGAGGCGCTGCTCAGCTTTCAGGAAAAGGTCACTTAGCAAAATTGGGGAAGTCAAATCAAAGAAATTCTATTTGTAACTATGCTACTAAGCAGATGGTCATTCATTAAAGACTTACTAAATGGCAAGATATACTACAGATGACTATGGAAATCACAGACTCTCCTTCAAGGGATTGCTACTTATAAAGCTCCTTTCTGACAGGCCGCAGCTGTAAAGCTAAGGCTTTACCTATTCACATCTTCTTTCTGCACTTCTAGCTTGTGCTGCTACTCAGAAAGTCATCTCTATTTCAAGGTCATCCTGCTATATCATTCTTCCAAAATACCTCTAGGAAATACCTCGAAGAACTCAATTCTTCCATGTCATATCTGAAAATCTTGTTAAGATGGAGATAGTGTCACAGCCTATTCCTTCGGCAGGTTAGCTGGGCAAGGGAGTGGCTGAACAGTGAGGTAGAAGAGGACCAGGTAGAGAATGGAACACAGAGAAAGTTCTGATGAGTGAAGAGATCGCTGGTGTTGAAATCCTTTGACGACCAATAGCACAGAGCAGGGAAAATGGGCAGAGCACCAGCAGCTCCCAATGCAGGGGAACGGGGTTGTGTAAAGAGTATAACGTTCCCTGCTTCAAGTCATGGGGTAGCAGAGAACGTACTGATAAAGACAGGGGCTGAGACTGGCAGGGCTCTCCCTGGTACCACTGAAAACCTGAAAAATACTTGGAGTAAAAGATTATGACATAATCTAATATATATAAAAATAGAGCACAATCTTGTTTAGTCCCTTTCCTTTTGAATTGGAAAGACAAAAGGGTACATCACTGAGGAACAAGAAACCATTATTATTAAAGTACCCATCATACTGCCAAAGTTGTTCATGATAATTTTTTTTTATTTAAAGATGTATTAAAGAAGGGATCACTGATATGGGAAGCAAGGGTGTGGGTCAGCAGTCTGTAGGAAACTTAGAGTGTTTCTAGCAGAGCGCACACTCAAAGCATCTCAAATGGTGTTATATTAATGTGGAGACAAATTAATGACAAACTATCCACATTTTCCCTGGAATATATTTGCTGTGTGATTGAAGATAGAGATAGAATCCTACAGCAAATCAACTCTCAAATGCTTCCTTTAACTTCCAATTCATACTTGGAACATAGTAGGTAGAGAGCCACACACTCTTTCCTCTGCTGTATGGTTTAGAGGGATGCAGTTTCCTGCTGCTTTAAAAGCTTTTTTTCCTGCGGAAGCTCAGGTTAATTGGGAAAGGCCTGTGAAAGGAGACAGGTAGACAACAAATAGATTTTTCTTAAAACCACCTCAAGAAATTGGAGCTTCTTGCTAAAGGGGAAAATAATTAAAGCCTGCAGTGTTCTGCAGATCAGGTACCAACTCTAAAATTCTGCCTATTTATGCCCAGACTGAGAGCCTAAGAGAACAACTCTTAACACGCTCAATGGATCAACACTGGGCTTCATGGTATCCAGGAAAAAGAACCCAACTTTATGCTCCTCCTGGTCTCCACAAACCCACTCTGTGTGTCGTCTGAAGCATCAGCCCTGGGCTTCTTGCTGCCTTGACTTCCCTTTATGACTGTGTAGACCCTGCCTCCTCTACAGGGCTTGTCTTGTTCTTTCCACTCTAGTGGTCCTCTCTCTTTCAGCAAAGTTTATAGGATTCTTTTTCCATTGCTAAACATGCATCTTTAATACCAAAAGTCAAACAAGCGGGTGCTGAGAGATGGCTCAGCACTTAAGAGCTCGTGGTGCTCTTCCAAGGGACCCAAATTGATCCTGTATCAGGCACCTCACAAATACCTGTAACTCCAACTACAGGAGACCTAAGTCCTTTGGCCTCTATGGGCAACTGCACTTGTGTACACAACCACACACACACACACACATATACACACACACACACACACACAAAATAAGACAAAAGAGCCACTATTGAGTGCATTTTCATATTTAATTTAATTTAATTTTATTTTTTTTTATTATTTATTTTTGTATGTGTGTGAATGTACTGTTTGCATGCAGGTCTGTGCACCTGTGTCGTGCAATGCCGCGGAGGTCAGAAGAGGGTCTCAGATTCCCCTGGAACTGGAGTTCTCCTGGAATTGGAGTTACAGACGGTTCTTAGCTGCCATGTGGGTGCTGGGGATCGAACCCGGGTCCTCTGCAAGAGCGTCGGTGCTCTTAACTGCTAGGCTATCTCTCCAGCCCTCATATTTAATTTTAAAGCAACAATTCTACCCATTTGCTCTTTTCCCTAAACGAATGAAATGTGGCACAGTGAACAAAATGGCAGGATGGAAGTCAATGTGGGAGTTTGGAGTCAAACTTAAGATGTCTCTCAGGATGTCTGGTATGAAAGCCTGTGATTTGTGCGTTATTCAACAGCAACAAAAAAACAACAATGAACATTTCCAAGGAACTATTAGAAACTATGCCTCTAAGACCTTTATGTGCTCAACTTCATTAATCTTCTCAATAACCTCACAGGGTGGGTTCTATTATTATATAAGAGGAGACACAGACTGATCAAGCAATGTTTCCGAGCTCTGTGTCTTGTAAATGGCAGTAAGATGGTGACTCTCCTCCAGTCTACCATCCTGCCCAGCAATGCTGCCCAACACTTTGAGACATTTATGTTCACCTTTTTTTCCTTACAGTCTTATCATTCTTTTTATATCATAAAGGGAATCTTTAAAAGAAAACAGGCTTTTCAAAAGAATGAGTGGCATGCATGTGTAGATGTGGGAAGACAGAAGGAAAGGGAGCTGTCCTGTCTATCTCGGCCTTGGCGGTCCTCAAAGGACAGTCTCAGAATATATCCCACTGCCCAAGACAGCTTCCTCCCTTGAAGTTGCCTCTGCCAGCCACTCTCTAATGGAAACTGGTGAGTACATACACAGACAGCAAGCAAACCTTGAACTGCCCAGAGCCCTGGCATTTTTGTGGATGCCCAAAATATGACAACCAACCAATGCAATGGCACTGCGACTAACACCACTACTGACTTCTTCGAGTTCCATAATGCCTGTGGTTTGGAATAAGAAAAACATCAGAAATTAATTCCATGCCATGTATTTGTAATCCATGTTTCAAAATGTATTGGCCTTCAAAAGATACTGTTAAGAAAATAAGTAACAAACCAAGAATAGGAAATAAGGTTTATAACACATATCTCAGAAAGGATTTGTATCCAAAATATACAATAGACTTTCATAATTCAATAAGAAACTGTATCACTTAATGATGGTGAACATATCAACAGGTGTTACCGAGGGGTAGATGGGTAAAATGAGGGTCATCTAAACAGGAGGGGGAGGGTGAAGGTTATACAAGGAATTGTGGGAGTAAAGGGGAAGAAGCTCAAGGGAGGCATAGGAGACAGGTATTAAATTGGGGAAAATGGGGGTACTTTAACAGGGAACGAGGAGGGAAGGTTACATGGGAGAGAGAGAATGGAGATAAATAGTGCCTAAGTAGTATAAGTAAATGAGAGGGAAACATATTAGTTCAAAACCATACAGAAAAATTACATATACAATATCTCTACATGAGTCCATGTATATAGGTGAAGGCTATATAACAAAAAAAAGTTCCTGACAGGAGATGCCTCCCTTCGAACTGTTGGACTGTGTAGTCCAAGAGACTCCCAAATTACACAGGCTATTGTCACTGCCCTTGGTTGCCTCTGAGAGCTTGAAGGTGAGGGCCTATTGCTAAAGATAAGGTTGACTTCAGACACAGGACTCGGAGCAGTGGAGCTGGAATGGACCTGGAAGCCTCCTCCCTGAAGGCCAGCTCTAAGTTTTGCAGAACACTAAGCAAGTTGCTAAGGGAGAGCATCGATTGATGGTCCAACCCCAGCTTTAAGTCCTAATAACCCCACTAATGACTGGTACAGCAAACTATATTGGGGCTATGGTGGCACTTTCATCCTGAAGGTGATCAACAGCTATTTAATTGGACTTTAAAGCCTACTCAATGGGAATGAACTTTAACTGTGGTACTATAAACATAGCCATTTAAATACTCATGGCTGGAGAGGGCATCAATCTTAGAGAAAACCCCAGGACTGTCACATCCCTGGACAACTGAACTTTCTTAGTATGTGCTAAATATGGATCTTTATATTTACAGACAAGTATGCCAGTCACCATGCATCCAATTAGCTTCTTTTGCAACAGAGACTTTTATAAAATTCCACAACTGGTCAAACACAGATATTAAGTGTCTATGAAATGCTCATCCCTAAGTGACACATCTACAATGAAACCTCTACACTTAAGGTTTATGGAACCTACTGGAACAAGGAGTAGAGACAATACTAACACATTTCAACTTTCATCAATGAAGCTCCCTCATGTAACAGAAGGCAAATGACACAAAAGGCCACACATGGTCAAAGTATAGAATATGAGAGTCTGCAGAGTGTGGGTCGTTGCACAGGACTCATATTAAACTGCACACACCCAGGGTTCAGGGACCATTTCAGAAGAGGGGGTAGAAAGATTGTAAGAGCCTCAGGAGGAGGTGCAGGACCACATGGAAACAGAGCCTCACAGGCTCCTGGACTTGTGCATATGAATTTACAGCAATGGTAGCAGCCCACAAAAGATCCAGGCACACAGACAAAACCCAGCATAGAACTGGGGAAATGGGCAGCAGAGCCCAATCTTAGCTGAAGAACTATTGGCAGCTGATTACTACTGGGTGAGGACTGTCTTTAAGAGAGTGACTAGGCTGACTAGACTCCAATGGATGAACACGCAGTAAAGGATGTCAGGGGATACTAACTTGACTTGATAGGCCTTAACATAAGTAACCAAATGCATGAAATCCAGTGCAGGGAGGTGCTCCGGGAAGGGGCCAACAGGGAAGGGGGTACAAAGATAATTAAGATGTTATGTATGAGGTACACAAAAATTCAATAAAAAGATAAAAATAATACCAAAAGAAAATACCTGAAAGACATTTCCCCAAGGAAAATCTGTACATGGCCATGAAAGAAGGAAACAAAATCTGCAATGAGATATCACTTTAAACACATGAGAATAATTATAACCAAAGAAGATTAGCAAGTGTTTGAAGATGTAGCAAAAACCAGCCTTCAGATACTGCTGGTGAGATTATAAAATAGTATAACCTCTGGAAAATAGTTTAATAGTGTCACAGAAAGTTAAACATCCATTCATTATGTGGCCCAAAACTGACCAAATTTCTGTTTTAGGTAATTCCCCAAGAGAAATGCAAATATACTCTCACAGATAAATTTCCATGTCAATGCTCATAGCAGCATTATTCCTAATAATTAAAAAATCAGAGACAATACAAACTTCTGTCCAGTGAAGGATGTATAAACAAGTGGGGTGGGGAGGGGACTGGAGGGATGGCTCAGTGGTTAGGAGCACTGGCTGCTCTTGCAGAGGACCTGGGTTCAGTTCCTGGTATCCACAGGGTGGTCAACAATCATCTCCAACTCCAGTTACAGGGAATCCAACACGCTCTTCTGACCCCCATGGGCATTGCACGTGCACTTACACACATGCAGGCAGTACACTCATGCACATAAAATAAAAATAAAGTATTTTAAACAAAAGGTGGTACAGCCATTCAAATAAGGGCTAACTGAGTCTACAGGATGCATGAAACTCAAGAGCATCACACTGGATGAGAGGAGTCAGCAAACAGAACCACATACTGAATGATTCTGATTCTATAAAGTGTTCAGAAATGGTAAACTGATGGAGAAGATAAGACATGTTAGTGGCTGTCTGGAATTATGAGTAAAAGGGTGATGGAGAGTGACAGCAAATGAGAATGATTTATATTTTCAGTGTAATATTGCAAAATTGGATAGTGATGTTTATATGATACTGTAAATTTGCTAAAAATCATTGAGCTGTAACTTCAAAATGGATGGATTTCATGGTATGCAAATTCTGTCTTAACAATTAGGTTAAGGCAAACCAGCAAGATGCCAAGAAAACAGCGCTGCCTCTGTTCCTGCCCCAGCTCCAGCTGCCTCTGCTGGATGCGGGTCTCCTACTCAGGCTGTCCACAGTTGTTCTGCCTGCTTCACTGCGGAACTGGCTATGACTTAGGTTGCTTCTGGGATACTTTCAAAACTCAGAGCAAACACTAAGAGCAAACTGGTGACCACAGTATTTCAGGATGGAAGCAAATACTTAAGAAATAGTCCACTTGGCACGAGCCCAGAGTCAACTCCTTTAAATGGGCAGGGATTTGGTACTTTCTTCTCCTCTTATCTCTAGAATATATTGCAAGACCAACTGGTTGACCTTTTAATATTCTGCATAAACACTTTCTGTTCCATTCATTGACTCTAAAGACTAAAAAGTAACAGACATTTGCATTAAAAGATAATAGCTTTGTTCTAGGAAAAGAAAAAGGGTTGAACAAAAGAGTAAGAATAACTCTTCAAATTAAGAGATGGTGCCTGTGACATCATTCACTAGACCAAGTTTTGGCAGACATATCTGGAAGGGTCAGTAAGTAATGCTGTAAGACCTGTGGACCAACAGAAGAAAAACTAAAAAGTTACGCGCACGTGTGTGTGTGTATGTGTGTGTGTGTGTGTGTGTGTGTGTGTGTGTGTGTGTAGTGACTTAAAATATAAAAGCCATTTGTAACTCAGGCTATATAAAAAGTTAGTAGTAGCCAGGTTTAATTGACTGGCCACTTTGCCATAAACATACCTCAAATATTCACTGAGAGACACGTGCAGACCCATACTTATACCAGCATGCTTCACTATGCAAGCATGGAATTAGACCTTTGCAAGTTGTGTTTCTGTAGCTCACAATCTTTTAAGTAACTACACCTTACAGCATAAAGTGCTTATAACTTTCAAGTTTCAGTGGAAATTGGGTTAAGAGAAAATATTAAAATCAGAAGAATTGTGACTAAGATCAATTTCGATAATGTAAAAATGCATAAGCCTTTGTTTTATCAGTCAGTGATGACCCTTTTACATACATGCTTGCCTCTAATAACTTTTCCTTTGCATTTCTGTTTCAATTCTTATGTGCTAACAATTCTGCACATTCACACTATACTGATACATCAAAAGCCTTTTTGTTTCACTCCTGATCTCAGACTTTCAGTCAATAAAATGCTGAGATTAAGATCTAGATTTGGATACGGCCTATTGCCTCTGGCAAACAAAACCAGCCAGCCCACTGACTTGGCCCATCTGCCTACATTCTTTGACCACAGGGCTCCTTACTTCCAGTTCTACAGTTTCAATCTCCAGAGTGCCATGAGTCTTTGGGCACATGGCCAACAACTGCTGCTTTGGATTTAAAGATGCTATTTCATGGAAGCAAAAATAACAATCAGGTTTGACGTAGGCAATTGTGAGAGAATAGGAACCCTCCCAAGACAGCCCACTCATAGTCAGATGTTACAAAGACATGGCGTGGCTGCTGAGAAGTGGCTTTTCAAATATGGAGGGTGGCCCAGGCTCTCTGCACCCCCAGTGTACCCTCTGGACACATTCGCTTTTTATTTTTTGAAATGACAGCATAATCAGCAACAACATCATGCTTTTACAAAGGACACTAAAGAGGGATATGATGATTCTTCAGTTCCTGTGAACTGTATGTATATAGGGACAATCTATACATTCATCAATTTATGGGATGAAGTAGTTGAACCATATTTCATGGTAACTTAAGAGACTATACTAGCTTCAAAACAAATTTCCTGAAAATATGGATTGCAGAAAAAATTAATGGTGACCTATTTAAGACTCAGAGTTTGGGGTTTCAAGTACTGTAGAAGACCCAAAGAGTGATTACCAAGGTCAAACCTCAAACGACCATAACTCTGAACTTCCCTAGGTCATATTTACCCTGTCCTTGATGTCAACTCTTAAAATTAATGAGTTCAAGTGGATTTAGAACCATCAATTATGCTGCTGTGCAGACAGACACTCATTCTTATTTCTTCCCCAGGAGCAACAACATACACGCACTATTAATTTAAACCCATAATACTAGATGCTCAAAATGTTCATTTGACTACATATTCCTTGTAAAATGTCTATAGTTAAGCTGATCTGGGTGACATTTGATTCATTTATTACAAAGACTTGGATTAAAGTTATTACTTCCTACAGTGGGGTATTATCACTTTAGTAGTTAACATGTGTAGTGAAGATACTGAAATTATCAAGTTCTATAGCAGGCACAAAACTCATGCTGTATTCACAAATATACTTTTTATAGTTATTTTTATTTTTTGCGTATGAGTGCATTGCCTGCATGTATATAAGTGCACCTGTGTCATGCAATGTCCTCAGAGGTCAGAAGAGGGCGTCGGATTCCCCTGGAATTTGAGTTACAGTTGTTAGCTGCCATGAAGGTGCTGAGAATTGAACCTAGGTCTTCTGCAAGAGCAGCCAGTGTTCTAAACTGCTGAACCATCTCTCCAGCCCCTTTACAGCCATACTTTTAAAAGAAATTTTGAGTTTATTAATTTTCCTAAACATTCACATGACACCCAATCTGAAAAAGACTGTGAACCTTACAATTCATAAGTGAGAAAAAGGAAGGCCATGCCTCATGCTTATGTTTTCAATACCCTTGCTATCTGCAACCACCACCTTGTTTTGCCTCAATATTTCCTGTTAAAAGATGCACACAGCCAATCGACCACTTCTCAGAACCCTGTGCAACTTCACTGACTTGGTACTTCTTTTAAAGTACTTGTTATTTTATGATTTAGAAGGACAGTAAATTTTATTTCATCTGTGTTTCCTTTTCTAGAAGTCATTTTAAAATATTCTATTTTTGTATTTTCGGGCTCTAATTTGTATGCAAATATAAACTTGTGAATTAAGTTTAGTTTTTAAATTTACCAAGTTAAGGCCAGGAAATTGGTGTCCACTTAAGGAGTGTCAACTTCTTACTCTATAAACATGAGAGAATTGGACTGTGAGAAGGGCTAGTATTAGGAAACCTTATTCAGAATCTACCATTGGTCTTTGTCTTCAGAAAGGCAGGGGTCCACAAGTAACCAGCAGCTAAGTACAGAATTCCATCAGTAAATACAATTTAAAGTCACGATTTAGTATCATAGAAAGAAACAGGTCTTTGCACTAATTGCTCAATTGTATTGGGGCTGGTTCAAAATTATTTCCCAGAGTAGGCTGCAACCTTATATGGAAGATTATGCAGACTTTTTAAAAACAGAATTCTAGGTGGTAAGGGAAAGCCACCTGTTCTGTCAGCTGACAGTGGATATTTTTATGCACCTTTGTGAAGAAGAGTACATTTAGCCAATTTAACTAGTTGAATCATAGGACGTAGGCTGAGGTGTAACAAGTGCTAGGTGGCAGAGATTGTGAGGAAACTGACAGAGGAGCTATGGATTCCTCAATTAATAATTCTGTATTTGGAAGGTAATGAAAATCAACCTGTGGGGTCTGTTTGGATATGATATTAAAAGATACATGGGAGATATTTTTTAATACACTGGTAAACAGAGATGGGTGGTAGTTAACTACCCAACATTATAAAAAAATAAAAGATGGACATAACGACTATGAATATCTGAGCATTCTAAAGGCACAAGATAATTCAATTCAATCCCAAGAGTTAGTTCACATAAGGCACACTGTAACCAAAAGAACTAGACAGATGATTTTTAGAATCTCTAGTCAAGAAGCGAGATGACATAAATATGCAAATAACTGTAACTCCAGATGACAAATGAGAAACCATCTAAGTGCCTCCTAAGTTCCAGAGAACTATGGTAGTAGGTGGGTGAACAGTCAAAATGCTTCCAGCTCAAGAGATGAAGGCACAGGGCCTGGAACAACAGCAGAGACTCTGAGGGCCTTTCCTTCTGCTTTAAGAGTATTATTATGTCCTAATTCCAATACAAAATGAGAAGTTGAGTAAGTTTACCCATGACTAACCAGACATAATGGCATCTGTAATGTTTATGATGAGATGGCAAATTGGGGCACTCCAGTATGCAGTATTCTATGTGGATGTTACACAGGGCACAGCTTAATGATGTAAATAAAGATAAAATGCATCACCACAACCAGGCAAGTGAGTCACCATTGGGCCCTGCCAAGTGAAATTAGACCTCAGGTAAAACTGACTATGAATTCCATTCTGGTACCCTGTCTTTACATGCATGTTGCACTATATGAAAAATCCTATTATTAGATATAAAATACTTTGAAAAATAAATTGTCTATAAAAATGCAAATATCCTAAGACAAATTACATATTAAGACATTAGTAACAATTAGACTCTTGTTAAATTAATTTATAAGGAAACTGGACATATGTCTTTGAAGCTAATAGACAGTTAACTGGAGGGAAGGAGGGCAAAATCTATACAGAGACGTCTTTGTCCCTTCTGCATGTCAGGTTCTCAGTAGCAAGGTTCTGAAATGGGAGGTCAAAACTCAATGGCTTAGCTCTATGTCAAGCCAAGTTTAACAGGGTAGAAGCAATTCACTACAGAGTTTTTTTTCTTTCCTTCTTTGAAGATGCCTTTAAAGGAAATAATTTTCTTCTTATTTCCCCCAGGAAAACCAAAGTCCAATTAAGGTCACAAACATAGTCACTGCTCTTCGGAAAGTGGCAGGTTTAGGGGTGGGTTGTAGCTCAATGGTGAGTACACACTCAGTATGAAGGTACACAAGTACCCACACCATCCCCCAAAGTGCTGAGTTTAAACCCACCTACTCAGCCTTGTATGTGCCATCCTGAAAGGAGCCATTTCCAAGTCTAATGTGCACTCTCCTAGGTCCTTGCCCTTGCTCAGCCTGTTCTATTCCCTGGAATACCTCTCTTCCACAGCCATCAAAACACTATGCTTCCTCAGGAATAGCCCCATGCTATGATGTTCTTTCTGGTTTTCCCAACCTGATTTGGACTCTCCCTCCATCTCTGAAGGCCCAAGTTTGGATTCTTCTTTGTATGTACTCATTCTCCTTTGCAAATGGATCATTTGTCTATTGTCTTAAATCTGTGTATTAATCCTCTGGAAAGGACAGAAAGATACACATCTGTGTATCATCAGCTCCACTTCCACATGAATACGTGTGGTGTTTAATTAAAATATCTAAGACTTGTTCATCAGATTTCATACATTAAACTTGAGATAATGTTGCTGAGTGAGTACTTTGTAGGTCAGAAGGGTCCAGAAGGTCCTCAACTCTACAACTTCAAGCATATAGAAACCTTTAAATAAGTCTCACACAAATGCTGTGCCAATCACAGATGAGTGTTATCAAGTTAACTTTTCCTGGAATTTATCTTCAGAGAGCTTTGTTTGTAAATCTAGAATGATTTGGAGGGTGGGGACATGACAGTTACTAACCTATGAATATTCAAAAATCTTTCCGTACTAGATAATAAATCTGGCAGCTCACAGTTAGATTTTTCTCTGACAATGATTGCTTTTAAATACAGTGATATTTTCCTTGTTCCTAAGTGTTCCTGACTGCACTCTCATTTTGGCAAGAGTAAAACTTCTGAGGGAAAATACAGAAAGGCTAAGAATTTATTTTTCTTCGAAAAGAATGATTCATAGGAAGCATCCCCAGGCTACCCACCCCAAACTACACTCCTAACTGTCTCCCCTGTCCCTGATGGGGATGAGAACAAGAAATAGGCTTATACAGGTAGGAAGGAAATGAGAGAGAGAGAGAGAGAGAGAGAGAGAGAGAGAGAGAGAGAGAGAGAGAGTAGGAGGGGAGAGGGAGGGAAGGTAAGGAAGAGGAGAAGGAGAGGGACAGAAAAAAATACCAGTATTTCTTTTCGGCCCAAAGACTGGGCCTGGTCCCTTGCTGTAGTCCAGAATGGGATATTTAGGCTTGTGGCC
This sequence comes from Rhizomys pruinosus, assembly GCA_009823505.1. Taxonomy (NCBI): domain Eukaryota; kingdom Metazoa; phylum Chordata; class Mammalia; order Rodentia; family Spalacidae; genus Rhizomys; species Rhizomys pruinosus. The sequence continues at coordinate 2,241,881 of VZQC01013896.1, forward strand.
CCAACCAGACAGAAATATGAGCATCTTAAAGAGCTCATTTCACACCCCTATTCTCTGGAAAGTCAGGTGAGTGTCCTGCTGGCCCTAGAATTCCTTTGATCTGTGGATTAAGCATCCTGGGAGAAGCTTCCACTTGTCAAGTGTTAGTGCTAGGTTGTTCTATTTGGTTTTATTCCTTTTCACATGTTATAGTTAAGTGATTTTAGACCCTCTCTGCAAAGTTTTACAAAGTTGTGTTTCTCCTAAAAGCTTGTTCTCCCCTCACTTCTTTGGTGTGAACCCAATCTGTTAGTCTCTACATATAAACCTGTACAAAGAATTCTAGCTTCTATCTATCCATCATCTTCTAGCCATCAAGAAGCTACCCACCATCTTTCTAGCCATCGTCTACTTCTCTATCCCTCTCCCTCTCTCTCCGTTTAATAAAGATGCCTTTACTAAGGGAACCTGCTTGATGCATGCCTGAAGAAATCCTTTATGGTAAACAAAGGCTCAGCAGCCTGAGCCTTTCCAGGGAACTCTGCTGAGGGAGTTCCTCCCAAGCCCCTGTCTATAGCAGCATTTTGCTGCAGCTCCCAGCTCCCAGGGGGCAAGGAGTGGGCATGGCCACTCCCCACCCCTGCCATTCCTGTTTTCCCATTTGTAGAAAGCAGCATATCTAAGTCAACAGGCATAGTCTCTTGGAACCTCAGTTTCCCTAACTGTTAAAAAAGAAAATAAAAGAAGTAAGAAGATGATGGTTGGAAAAAGGAGGAAATCTCTCTAGGTCCCCATTCTGAACCAAAGAGGTTAATGTGAGGCAGACTTTAATAATGCTTCCCAAAGAGATCTGCAAATTACATAGCTTTACAAGTGTCAAGTGCTGCTATTGCAACATGCCCCCTTACTCTTGGCGGCCTCTTCAGGCACATGTTTTCTCTTGCTCATGAGGCAGAAAAGGATCTCAAGAGGAGATTAACATGACTAGGCCCCAGTAAGGTTCTTCCATGTACACCTCCTTTGTCCAAGTTGAACAGCTTTTCTTTCCCAAGAAAGTGCTCAGATCTGGTATTAACTCTTCAATGTCATATGAGTCCCATACTTACTTAACATCACTTTTAAGGAAATTAAGATACAAATGCTTACAGAGTAGTGTTCTATTGGAGAGTTGAAGATTAATGAAAATTCTTCATGCAAATACCATTCATTTTTTCTATCTAGAGTGGGTGGAAAATTAAGAGCTACGTTTTTAAATTTTTAAAATTTTCATTTTATGTATGTCTTGCCTATATATTATGTATATAAATCCATGTAGTATAGTGCCCATGGAGGGTGGTCAGAAGAGGCTTCATTAAAAGAATACTCTTTTGTTCAAAATGAAGCACACAAGAGAAAATTTTGTAAATAAAACTGTAAGAACTTGAATATATGACAACCTCTTTCTTTTGGAAAAGAAAGAAATCCTCAGTATTTGTGGTATGGTAATTTAAAAAGGGTTCCTTTGGAATTGGAATTACAGACGGTTATTAGCAGCCATGTGGATGCTGGGAACTGAAACCAGATCCTCGGGAAGAACAGCTAGTGCTCTTAACCACTGAGCCAGCTCTCCAGCCCCCGAGACCTACTTCTTTTTTTATTAATCCTGTTGGTGTTATTTCCTATGATGACATAATAGTCTTAGAATGCCACATACTGTCTGTAAAAGGTTTAGAGGCATCATTAGTCTATTTAAATTCCTTATTCTTTTACTAAACGACTTGGTTTTTACAGCTTGTCACTTTATTAGTATCCTCTCAAAAAAGCATATGACTATCTAATAAGAAAGTAAGCAATTTTTTTCCAGTAGATGCAGAGGAGAACAAAAGAAAACCCTTTTTAAATTACTGTACCCATGAATACTGAGGATTTCTTTCTTTTTTTCCAAAGGGAAGAGGTTGTCATATATTCAAGTTCTTACACAGTTTTATTTACAAAATTTTCTCTTGTGTGCTTCATTTTGAACAAGAGTATATTCTTTTAATGAAGCCATTCAACTTCCTCAGTCAATGCTAGTTTGGGATGCTTAAGAAGGTCAGCTGATACAGTCAGCTATTTTAAGAAAGCAAAGGCATTTGGCAACAACACCAAAAAACTTTGTTATTCTAGGGTCCCAACCACGTAACTGCCAGTATTAGACATGAACTCATTTGAAAGCTGTAAGGAAAGTTACGTTTTAGAGATCCCCAGAGCATGCCTAAAGGAAACATGAAAACAAACCAAAACTTCATGAAAGAGGCAAAGCAGTGCCTCTGGGGGCTGGGCTGAAGTTCAGAGGAACAGGTTCAGAAATGCATATCAAGCATCTTAGAGTCCATGCAACCTACATGCGGGTAAAGAGAGCAAAGTCTGGGACTTTCCCACATGATTCTGAAGTAGCTCCAGAGACATCAAAGGCAGAAGGTGACTTTGAACAAATTACTTCATGGAAATGAGTGGGAAAAATGTTCCTAAATAAGCATATCATTATGTTATTAATATACAGTCAATATGATTTCATCTTCAAAAGTGTATCTATATGGGCTGGAAACATAGCTCAGTTGATAAGAGTTCTTGCCTGGTATGCACAAGGCCCTGATCAAGCATGGTAGTGCAAACCTATGGTCCCAGTACTTACAAAATGGAAGCAGGAGGGTAAGGTCAAGGTCACCCTCAAGTATATAGTCAGTTTGCAGCTAGCTGGAGCTATATGAGACTTTGTCTCAAAAGAAGCAAAACTGGCCCTAGAATGTTTTGCATTAGGAACATGTCAGTGTTAGGTTGGGCTCAGGGCAAAAAGCCAAGATGGCATAGACTGGAAAGACCCTCCTTTCTTTTCCAGTCAGGCCAGATTCCCATGAGAACTCTGGACCTGAGACCCACCTCCAGATCTGAGCCCCTGGCCTGGTTTAATTGGCCAGATTCCAATAGGTTACCATCTCCCTTCCCCCCTATAAAAGGTTCACCCTGCCTTCTCAGAAGCGCTCTTTCCATGGCCCTCAGGATGCTGGGCAGCCGTGGATTCACCGGAGAGAGACTGCATTTCCTGGAATAAATGGCTACCTTTATATACTTTTTAATTTGGACTGATTCGACCTTTTCTTAGCATTGGTTATACTTCTCAGTCAGAACCTGATTTATGAAGAAAGACATCCTATCTTCACCTGTCTGTGGTATCTGACAAGAAAGTAGAAGTCTTCTACTGTGGTGGTCCAAGCCTTTAATCCCAGTTCTTGGGAGGCAGAGGCAGGCAGTGGATATCTGTGAGTCTAAGACCAGCCTGGTCTACACAAAGAGTTCTAGTTCAGCCTGTGAGCTACATGATGAGACCCTGTTTCAAACCAAGAAAACAAAAACAAACAACCCCACCAAATATCCCAACTGCCTTCCACCCCCCCCCAAAAAAAGTAGAGGCCTAGCTAGCAGTGTTCTGAAAGTGTGTCACAGATGGATCAGAATGCTTCCTTCAGTGCTCAGCTGCTTTGAGTTCCAGAATTGGGAAGGATATGACAAATAAATAATATTTTATTTTTTATTATTTTTTTTATTGATGCTTTGTGCATTTCATACATCATTTTCAATTCAGTTCAGGCATATATCCCTTACCCTTCCCCCCACCCCACCCCTACCCATCCCAGATCATGCATTCTGCCGTAACTTTTCTGCATCTTTCTCTGTTTTTTTGTTTTGTTTTGTTTTCATTTTTTTTAACAATAAGTGATAATTTGTAAGTACAAGCATCCTTCATGTAAAACCAATTTGCAAGCAGTTGTGCCCAAACCCACACAGCTCATGGGTCCCACCAAAGGAAGCAAACAGTCTATTTAGTTGTTTTGCTATGATGAAATAATTCTCACACTCAGGTTTTCTATTAGAGCAAACACCCAAATAATTGTACTACCTACTGGACCTGTACTGTGAACTTCAAATTCTGTGTGCTAGTAAAGAGGTGGGGCTCTGAAACAGTATTCAATGCATGCAGGCAAGAAGACAAGCCACTGGAGTACACTGGGATTCTTTCTGGAAACTTCACATTTTCTTTCCAAAATTGTTCTGCCAGGCCAACCCTCCACATTTCCTTAAGCAGAACATTCTGGAAGTCATGTAAAAAATATAAACTGCCCCCATTTAATCTAGTTTCCACCCTTTAAGGTAGCATTTCACATGCTCTTGTCATCATTAATGAACTGAGTGCCCTCAGTGTGAACCTAAACCCAGCCACATTTTACAACTCACCTAATGTCTTCCCTTTGTGGCTCCTAAGTAGAATCTAAGCCTATGAGCCTCATGCAGCTCTCATAATAATACTTTTTAAAGTCTTGTTATTCTGGGACCTTTCCTTTACATCACAAAACAAAATGAAGTTCACTTAAGTTTACTTATATTGTATAATTAAGACTGCCCCACGAAGCCTATACAATCCTTCTCTTTAATGTTCTCCAGGAACCTTTAATAACTATGTAAACAAAAGCATTGCTGTTTTGTCAACTATAAGGGAATACACATGTACATCAACACTAGGTGTTATTTGCTGACTGCATAAAGAAAAGGTAAAGATAGTATCAATTTAAATTTTTAAATTCTCTTGTAATATATCTGAACACATAATGATGTTAGATGAGAGGTGTTCCTCATAATAAGTACCATCAACTTTAAGTTTAAACTAACAGTTTAATGCTGGCACTCAAATAAGTCAATTAAAATTGCTATTAGAAATAATCCAAAGAACAGGTGAATGGAGAAGTAAGCTGCAGAAAGATCTCTTCTGGACATCGCATGGCCACTGCATTCATGAACTCATTGCAACCTTGGTTACCTGCACAAGACTGGGCTTGTCAATGCTTCGTCAGGGATGGGAGAAGGGCTCAGGCAGCACAAGGCCTTCCTGAGGAACTGCTGAAAGTTAATGTCTGCTGGAGGAGGGACAGTCCCTTTTTTCAATAGTGTAGCCACTGACCTGTTGCCTGTGCTCTAATAAATAACTTCCCATCTGTGCTCATAAAAGCACAGAAGCAAATTCAATGGATCACAAACTCAAAACAAATGAAAACAGAAGAATGGGGGAGACCCATTCTTCAGTGGGAGACGGGGAACAAGAGCAGGAACTGGGAAGAGGTAAAAATGACTCAATTTCATTGGGCTGAAGAGTTGGCTCAGAGGTTAAGAGTACTGTCTGCTCTCGCAGAGGACCCAGGTTCGATTCCCGGCACCCACATGGTGGCTAAGAACAGACGAACGTGGCAGCACATGACTTTAATCCCAACACTCGGGAGACAGAGGCAGGCAGATCTCTGTGAGTTCAAGACCAGCCTGGTCTACAGAGTGAGCTCCAGGCCAGCTGGGACTAAAAGGAAACCCTGTCTTAAAAAGAAAAAAGAAGACTCAAATTCATTATATATGCATGAAACTCTCAGCAAAGTTTTAAACAATAAAAATCCAATGTAAAGCGGTATGGTATAATAAGAGGGAAAAATAAAAGCAATTTTGCCATCTACATCTTTTTTTATCTACTTATTGAATTTTATGTTCCCCACGGTGTCTCAACATTCAACTTAATGCTGGTCTAATAACTTTGCAGCAAATATCACATGAAAGGAAAGTTTAGGACAAAAATCTCAGGCCACACAATAGTTCCCCTCTTCACACTGCAAATATTCTCCTAAATATTTCAGCATCTGCCAGTCAGGAGGCGAGCACTGAAGCACTGCACGTAAATATATTAGCTTCTTGTCCTTGCCTCTCATGTTGGTCCTGGTGGGAGCCAGAGATCGGGTTCTGCAAGTAACTGTGAAAAGAATTAACAGTAAAAGTGTGTCCATCTCTACAAGACAGAGGGCCAAGGTCCAGCAGAAGCAGGCATCAGCCACTTGCATCAACTCGCCTCACTGAACCTGAGAGTTAGCTACAAGCTGTTACTCTTGCATTCTCACAGCCTCTAAATAGTACTGGGAAACTCTCTTAGTCTCAAAGGAAGGAAATGTATTCCTGAGGCCCACCCTGAATGACTGAGCAAAGTGTCATGTTACTTAGCATAATTCAAGGTATGTAAAACAAGTAGAGGAAAATTCTAAATACTAGTTAGTGGCTAATATAGATGGTGCTAGTTTTGAGTACTATAAGTATTCAGAGAAGAACCTTTGAGAGATTTGTGTGATTAAAAAAAAATAGCAGCAAGCAATCATGGTAATACCAAGGCATGGGTAGAATTTACCCAGGAAGAAAGAAAAACAGCAAAGCTCAGAGGGGAAACAGCAATAAGAGAGTGTGTAGCAAAGGACAAGAACCTGCCACCTTGCACTGGGAGGTGGAGAGGAGACTGCACAGGAGTGGGACTGAGGACAGCTGTAGGGAATGTAGGGAAGGACTGGTGAGAGGAGGACAGAGAATGGTGGTTGGGTGGGAAAGGGTTAAACAGAACAACATAGAAAATATAAGGAAAGGCATATGCTTATTATATCTCAAGTTTCCACAAGAAAACATTAGCATGATTCACCCATTGTATTATCAGGATGTATGATCTTAGCACAAAATGATAAAAATAACCACAATAGTGACAGCTTATTCTGGCCACATTCTGTAGGGAGCTATTTGACTCTGAGTGCATATTTTTCCCCTTCTTAGATGAAAAAGCAGCACTATGAATCGGATACATGAAATGCCTTGCCTGGCCTCATAAAGGAGCTGAATATTGGTATCTAGATTCATACTCTTGTCCCTGTCACTCAGTGTAAGGTCAATATAAGATCCACCATGGCCGAACGTGTGCAAAGTCCGTTGCTGCATCCCAAGACTAGACAATGCCTGGCAGAGCAGACAGTACTCTTTTTTGAATGAACAAACCAGCCATTATTCATCTTGTCTTGCTACATAATGAGCATCCCTATTGATGAATGAGTCACTAAATGTAGCAAGCAAGCATCAAGTGATTTACATAAGATATTAACAATAAAAGACTCAGGGAAATTTTTATAAACACTGACTTAAAATAACTCTTCTAAGTACAATGTCAGTATTTGCACAAAGCATACTCTTTCATTATCAAGGGGGAAATATTCAGGATGTTATCTGTAGATAAAATGAAATAATCATGAGCATTAATGTAAGACCAGAGGCATGAAATCCAAAAGGATTTTTAGTTTTAAAAGAATATAAAAATAGCAGATAGTTATTAGAATTTGAGTAGAATGAGAAGAAATCTCTCACATCTCTCTGGCTTGCTGAAACCCAAAGCTGCGTAAAAACAGGCTGACAGTTACCATGTGAACCAAAGCAGGAGAGGTCAAAATTAGGGCTCAAATGAAATGGGGTGGCTATTTTATGCAAATTTTGGACATATATATATATATATATATATATATATATGTATAAAATCAGTGTGGGAAAATGCCTTATCAGATTCTAAAAGGGAACAAAGTTTTGTTGTCCAAAAATCAAAATATTTACAGAATCCTATGATATGATCATAACTTTTTTTTTTTAATTTAAAAGGCTGGTCAGTAACCATGAATGGGCAAATGTTTCCTGTGTGTAAAAGAATTAGAGTCCTGGGCTGGAGAGATGGCCTAGCGGTTAAGAGCGCCGACTGCTCTTGCAGAGGACTCAGGTTCGATCCCCAGCACCCACATGGCGGCTTAGAACCTTCTGTAACTCCAATTCCAGGAGAACTCTAGTTCCAGGGGAATACGACACCCTCTTCTGACCTCCACGGCATTGCACGACATGGGTGCACAGACCTGCATGCAGACAGTAGATTCATACACATAAAAAAATAAATAAAATTTTAAAAATATATAAAAAAAGAATTAGAGTCCTAACCCAATAAACAAAACAAAGAAAGACATGAAGATGAAGGACATACATAACTGATTGAAGAAATTCACTTATTTAGCAATAATTAACCAAATAAAAATAACGTATCATATTTCTCAGTATTTTTTTTCTTATTTTTTTTCTTTTTCAGACAGGGTCTCCTTGTAGCCCCAGCTGTCCTGGAACTCACTATGTAAACCACCAGGCTGGCCTTGAACTTCCACAGATCTGCTTGCCTTTGCCTCCTGAGTACTGGGATTAAAGGTGTGTGCCACAATGCCTGGCATCAGTATTTTTTTAATTTTTAAAATATATAATGTTTAAAATGTATAAAGAGACAGAAAAAGTATTACTTTCATGCATTGCTTATTGATATAAATATCCAGAAGACATGCGTTTTTATTGCCTCTTGATGTCCTTTGCGTTTATTCTACATTCTGTAGCTTTTATTCTTATATTGGTCCTAAGTTTTGAATCATTATTATAGTGTGGTCAGGTAAGAAGTTGTTTAAAATCAAATAGCATCTGTTTAAAGGTGTGTTTCACAGACCTTTCAACATCTAATTTCTTTGGCTTCATATTGCATGGAGATGCCTAAATCAGTGGGATTTTGAAGATGCAACTGGATAGCACAGTATAAGGGAGGACGACAGCTCAGTCAATAAAGTACTTGCTTTGTAGCAGGAGGATCTGAGTTCCAGCTCCAAAGCTCAAATAAACAAAAGCTGCACTTAAAATCCTAGGGCTACGTCAGCCAGCTAGCCCTCTTGGTGACTTTCAGGCTATGAGAGACCTTATCAAATAAATAAATAAATAAATAAATAAATAAATAAATAAATAAATAATAGTAGATGGCACCTGAGAAACATACAAAGTTGTCCTCTGGTTTCCACACATACGTTCACACCGTTCTCCCTCCCCTACCCCACAAAGAACCCAGTATAGTTCTTAGAAGTTGCAATCTTAGTAAAAGTGCTAAAGACATGTACCCATGGACAAAAACTCACGTGTCTATTGATACCAACAAACCCTTTATTAAATTCTACCAATAAGCAGTATTTCCACAAAAGCTGGAAAGGCAAGGGGCATTCATGAGAACAGGTACACAGTACCTCCATTTTTGCCTCTACTCAGTCACTTTGACATTGCAGGCTTAATTTGGGAAGTTGGGGATTTCAAAGGGAAGAACTCAGGGGCTGGGCTGAGCTGGGCTGGGCATTGTAATTTCTAAAAGGGACTCAAGAAAACAAAGCTGCAGTACATTCATAAGGTCATGTGGGGACAGAAGAACAGTTCTGATATGTCCGCAGCCTTATTCTCTAGAAGCAACAAATATATATATTTATTCGTTGAATATATATATATATATATATGTATATATATTTGAATGAATATATACATATATTTTTTTTTTCCTTATGTGGCCAGTGAGGCTCTGCTTATAAGATTAAATGAAGGACTTGAGATCGGAGATCAATCTGGATGTTATGAGTGGAGCCAATGCAATCACAGGAGTCCTTTCAAGAAAAGAAAGGAAAGTAACAGATTTGGAGGCAGGGAAGGAGATGAGAAATGAACCTCTAAATGTCAGAGAGATCCGAAGATGCCAAACCATGATTTTTAAGGTGGAGGAGTCTCCATGAAGTGCAGGTGGCCACTAGCGGCTGGGAAGAGCAAAGGGGGAGATTCTCCTCTGAGGTCTCCAGAAGCAACTCAACCCCACTGATACCCCAAGGTTATCCCAATGAAGCCCCTTCTGAATTTCAGAAATATAATACAATAAGCAGGGATTGGTTTAGGTCACTATCTTTTCATTTGTTGCAGTCAGGGCAGGAACTAATGTACATAATAAGATCCCAGGTGGGTCGATTTCCTAAAGCTGTTGGAAGAATGGATATTTTTGTCATAATATATACATGGTCTCCCTTCCTGATCCTCATAACATAAGGTGAAGGAAAGTCTACCACATTGTGCCAGCAAGGGGACTTAGTTACTGGTTGAGGACAATGAGGCTCACAAAGACAAGGTCTCCTCCCCACTGCAATAGCTTTTCATTCCCATAGTGCTGCAGAGACATCCCGAAAGCTGGCTTTCATGCTGCATGTGGCTTTCAAGTTTATCTTTACAGATCACCCCATCAAATCTCCTTTCCCGGTTAAACCCTCCATGGCCAACACTGGTCTCCTGGTTAAGGTTCCGCTGTTGGCTTTCAGGGCCCTCCTCAGCTTGGTCTGCCTCCGGCCTTCTCCCTATGTCTGAGCTCCAGCCCATTTTCTCCCACGCAGTCCGAGGCCGGGCCTGCCACTCATGTGCTTACTTTGGCTGTGATGTGTTTTCTACCTATGTTCCATGTTCTGAATTCAGAATTCTGCATTTTGAATTCATGGTCAGAGTCCAATCTATTTCCCCCTGGTCTCGCTGAAACAACACTTTCTCCACCGAGCCTTCATCTTATTAACAGCACTGTTCTATTGAAGCAGATGGCCTTTGTAAATCAAATGCATCTTTCCCATTTGGAACATGCACTTTGTTCTCATCTTGTCACCCCCTAAATCCAAAGTTTTATCAGATTGATTTGTTATCTATTATGTGACACCCAATGGAAAGCTGTCAAGAGCTAGTGGCTCTGCTCAAAAAGATCTTGGTTTTCCCTTACCAGATACCAGGTTTACCCCAGCCTCTAGGCAGAAAACTTTTGTTTCTTCAGAATGAATATTCATTTTTCTTTCAACAGTACCCTCCTCTGAAAACTCCAGGGTGCTGCTCCTAATTTTATAGTTTTCAGAATTCAAGCATTTCACACACTTTGAAAACCTTTTTAGTTTTCATCTATCTTTGTAACAATAAAATTAAGCCAAGGAACATTTTAAGGGGAAAGAAAATCTTTTGCTGATGGCACTGTAATATCGAGTTAAAATGATGTAATTTAAATGTCAATGGGAAAAATGTCCACTAGGTACCATAGATTTTCCTCAATGAAGGTTTTAGTAAGTAAATAACACTGAGTGTGATGTGTTCAAAGCTCTGGTTCTACAAGCACTCACCAGGTGCATCGTGGATGGGCGGCATGCTATGGGGAAAACCACCAGCCCAAATGACTTGAAAGGAGGATTTTGTTTAAATGCTGGTAATATCAATTTAGGTATCAAATTCTCATTCTATGAGTCATTTTCCAATTGTCCTCAAAGTACAATGAGGAATTTCCTGACACATACGGTGAAGCCATTTGGGCCCTGCATTTCTAGAGTTAAAGGGGATCAGTACCACCAATATTACCTGGAGATTTTTTAATAACTTAAAACTTTTTTATTTTTTAGAAGTTTAGTTATTTGGGGCTAGAGTGATGAGTCAGGAGTTAAGAGCACTCTGGCAGAGGACCCAGGTTTGGTTCCTAGCAACTACATGGCAACTAATGACCATTCATAACTCCAGTTCCAGGGGATCTGACGCCCTCTTCTGTTCCCTTCAGGCACTGCATGATAGAGTTCACTCACATGCAGGCAAAACAGTCATATACATAAAAATAAACAAACGAGTTTTTGAAAAGCTTAGTTATTTTGATCCGGCAACTAAATCACTTTGTCTCTATTCAAAAGATACTCCAAAATATAGGGGAAAATACACACAGACATGTTTATGGCCCTAAGACATGCACAAAGATAAGTATGCTAAGATTAGTTCTAGAAAACCATAGAATTATAAAATTAACTGTGGGTTATCTAGTAGGTACAAGATTGTATGACTAAAGTATTATTATAAAGGGGACAGTAGCATGTTGTGGCAGTGTACATAGGCAGCAAGAAGGATACCCACTTGTCCTTCTATAGGTTGAGAATTACAGGCAAGCTATTTGAACTCACTTCTCATGGTAGTATGCTTTCCTAGTATGGGATAAGTTACTCAGATTCTCTAAATCTCAGTTGACTTGTCTGTAACATGAGAACAAACTGGTGCATTATAATAGATGGCTCACTGGTTAAGAGCACTGGCTGCTCTTGCAGAAGACCTGGGTTCAAATCCCAAAACCCACATGGCAGCTAACAACTGTCTGTAGCTCCAGTTCCAGGGGACCCAATGTTCTCTTATAACCTCTATGGGCACTGCATGACAGAGGTATACTTACACACATGTATGCATACACTCATACACATAAGATAAAAAATAAATAAATTTAAGAACATTAAACAAGTTACTTGATACAGAATGCTTCATCTAGTGTCTACCACTAAGAGTGTCCTTTCATATGTAATGTTTTAAACCAGAAGGAAATAAAAAAGCACGTGCACTCTGACTTCAACTATATTAAAAATGTAGCATATACACTGAAGATGTTTTAACCAACTACACTACAATATTCTTCCCTTTTCTACTCTGTTTTCTATAATTTTGTACATTATTTTTGTGGGTTAAATAATTGATTTTACTTTAAACCTTAACCTTCAAGTAGCTTGTATTAAGAGGACTAACATACATATCCCCTAACAGTCACTGGATTATATACATGTACACATGCATATGCATTAAAACATACTCATATATACATGCATATTTTATCTGCTAGTTTAATTCACATACCATTCTTAGTAATTTTTTCTAGCAGTATTATTTATATGATAATCTATTAAAATTAGTTACTGAAGCTTTAAACATGGCAGAAGATTGGATTAAAATATAGCGTTCAAACAAAAGGACTTTTCTACTTCCCGGACCATGGCTTCCTCTGTTAGACTAGGTGGAGGGATCTTATAGTAAGCAAGCTCTGGACCATTTGGACAAATACAGTGAACCAAATATTTGGCTATTGTTTAGGCTCCATGAATCTGGCCATGCCAGCTGAACCCTCTCTAGGGCTAGGATCCAATTTTCTGATCACTCTGGAGGCCTTTCCAGAACTGTGCTTGTTTAATGAGTATTCAGTTTCCTTTGGCAAGGTTTTCAGAGAACTCGAGGTCTCTGTGAGTCAGCTTTTAACTCTATGACCAAACATAAAATGTGTACCTTTTAACCAGCTCTTCCATTTTAAAGAATTTTTTCTGGAAAAAAAAGAAAGTAAACATAGCCATAGGGATATTCCTTGAAGCTTTCTAGTCATTAGCAATAAAGCAATGATTAACAAATTAAATCCCTGCTACATGCAGTCATTAATCAGAATGAAGCACATCTGTCTATACATTGTGACATAGAAAGTTGTCTAATAAATTGAGGTTGAAGAAGCATTAGAACATAGGGCATGGATCTTTAAAATCAAATTCTTAGATGTAAAATTATAGAAAAGCTCAGCTATGGTCATGGACACCTCTCCACTGTCTCAATCGGCCACACTGACTGTATAGTGGGAACACAGAGCCCACACCTGTGCTTCTCTAGTCAAAGCTCAGCCCCTCCATGCCTCTGCCACTTCTGCCTTCAATCAGACAATCCTATCTCCCTCTGAGATACCAACAGATTAAAATAGGTTGGGGCATTGTGAATAAAACCCTTAACTACATTCTTATTAGGAGGATAGGAACTGGGGGAGACACCAAGCATGACAGAGACAAAAATGCAGTGCACACATATGCTGGAATAGTACCCTGTCTCAAAATACACACAGGCACACACTTAAAATGGACAAATGCAAGTACTATTTGGTCCTGATTTTCTTTAATTCCAAGGGAAAATATCATCTTTGAATATTTAAAAAGACAGCACTTTACATCCTCCCTTTCCCTTTCCTTTCTCAAGTATCTTAACCTATTACTAGTAAGTATGCCAATGAGCCAACCTATAAGGAAGGATCAAAATGCCTTTTCAACAACCTTTCCTGTAAGCTTAATAGTTGAGAGGATTGCCCAAAGAAATACATTTTCCACTCCAAACCACTTCTGTGTCTCCCTTTGGGTATAATGTCCCAGGCACAGCTGTGTATGGTAAAAGAGTCAGGGTATATCATAGTTTTATCTCTAACTGCCAAGCATTTGAATCTTTTTTAAAAATCAAGCTAAAATAACACCTAGAAAGAACACAGTTACCTAAGGAGGCCTGCGGCTCAGGGCTTCTGAGGATCAGTCTCACTTATTTCCCTGGGGGGGGGGGCTTGCACTGCACCTTTATGAGTGGATTCTGCCTCGGGCAGACCCAGGAGTCTTCCAATGTATTTCATTTTTCCTTTTTCCTCTCACCCAAGGCCAGCACATAATCATACCAATTACTGACACTACAGCGGTGATGGTTAACAGCCATGCAGATGTGCTCGGCCTCAGTCACTGTGAAAAGTCTTTTCCTTCCATGATCTGCTTTCCAAGCTACTGTTGGAGCAAAGTCGTCTTCCCGAGGCAAACTTGGCTAGCATCATGAAGCTAGTAAGCAGGCCACTTTAGTTCAGATCTGATGGACTGGTGGCCAGACTGCTTAACCACTGTGCCATGCTTCTCAAGAGAGTAAATGCACGGGAAGAACCAGCTACACACAGGAGTGGACAAGACACTGTGTCTATTATCATCTCCTGCACATGGTGCTCAGCATATAATAGGTGTTCAGTGAATGAAGTAACAGCACAATAAATAGAAATAACTAGAATGCACAAAAGTCTGCTCTTAACACCACCACCTGGACTCGTTTGGGTGCAGGATGTTCAGCGTCTTTTAAGCCTGTATCTCCACTGCTTTAAATGGGAGTGGGGCAGAGAATCAGTGAGTCATGTGTTTCCTTTCTTTTTTTAAATACTTTATCATCAAATTTTTTAAATTACTATGTATGGGGCTGGAGAGACGGCTCAGCAGTTAAGAGCACTGGGTGCTCTTGCAGAGGACATGGGTTAGCAACCCACATGGTTGCTAACACATGCTACAGATGGTTGCTAACCATCCGTAACACCAGTTCCAGGGGATCTGACACCCTCTTCTGGCCTCCACAGGCTTTGCATTACATGAGAGCACTTACACATATGTAGGCAATACATGTACACAAATAAATAAAATAAAAATAGTAAATGTTTTTAAAAAGTTACTGTATATTAACTATAATAAAATATTTTTAAACTTACTACATATTAACAATATAGAATAACTGGCTTCACTGTGGTATTTTTATACATACCCATACCAGACTCCTTATTTCTTGTCCTCCTCCCCTTCTTCCCCCTGGTCCTCTCTGTCGTCCTCTTCTCTGGCAATCCTCTTCTACTTTCAGAGCCATGCATTTCCTGATGCAGGTCAAGAAACACTACCCACTTCCACAATTACTTCTATTTCAAGTAGAAGAGCTAACAATTTCTTCAAGCATAGACAGCTTTGGCTAAGACAAGCAATAAATACTTCCTGGTAGCTCTCTCTGCTAGTCTTTTCTCCCGAGAGTTCAAAACTGGCAACAAGCATTGCCATAAATCTAAGGATAATATTTTCTACTTCCTTTAACTGTGACACAGAAAAATAGCTCAAGTTCTGCTTTTAACCACATTGCTGTATTTCACAGAACAAAAATCAAACAAGTCCCCATCATGTACAATTTCCTGTAGCTCTTTCTGTTAATATTTACCATAGAAAGGAGAAATGAGTTCTCAGTTCTTCATATCAAATAACTAATGAGCACCTCCCAATTCCTTTAAATTTTTTTTAAATTTATTTTTATGTGTATCTGTGTTTTGCTTGCATGCATGTAAATACACAACATACATGCAATGCCCATGGAAGCCAAAAGAAGGCATCAGATACCCTGGAACTAGCGTTGCATAGAGTCGTTAGCTGCCATCTGGGTGCTGGAAACCAAAACCAGGTACTCTGCAAGAGCGGCAATTGATCTTAACCACTGAGCCAACTCCCCAGTCCCAGTACCTCCCAATTTCAATGAAATAATGCCTACAAGTATATGAATAGACTTTTTAAAAATTCAAATAGGGGTGTCAAAGTCCCAAGTGACTTAGTATTATACTATTAGTTACCTTTTTAGTTACTGTAATAAAAGCAACTTAAGTAAGAATGGGTTTAGTGTAGCTTAAGGTTCCAGTGGGATAGAGTCAATAATGATGGGCGGCAGGAGCAAGGAGCAGAGAGATCACGTTTCATACACACCCAGAAAGGAGGGAGGGGGGAGGGTAGAGTAAGGCTGGAAACTGTCAAAGCCCACCCCTAATGACTTCCTCCAACTAGTTCCACTTGCTAAAGTTTCCATAGTCTCCCCAAACTGAGAGTCAAGTGATCAAATAGATAACCCTATGGGGGCCATTTCTCATGCAAATCACTGTTTTGAGGGAGTTCTTGGGATAAACTCAGGAGTACAAACGGCATTGTGTTAAGGGAAAAGTCTACAGAGAAAATGGGGGCAGGGTGTATGCAGATGAATTTGGAAACTGAGATTTGGTGAGAATAAGAAGCTGCATGCTTGTGCCCCTCACTCTGCTAAGAACATACTCATTAAGGAGCATCACATCGCTCACAGTTCACACACAGACTCCACTAGGGAGTTTGACTGTTGACAGTCAAAAGAAAAAGGAAGCAGCAAAAGGAGTTTGATGTTTTCTGTAGACGGATAACAACAAACACCAAAAACATGTGAGTGAAGAAACCTAATAAAGATTTTTTTTTTCTTTAAAATATCCAGTCTCAGGCTAGGGAGATGCACAAGCAAAATGACTTGAGTTCAGATCCCTAACACCCACATAAAAGTAAAGTATGGCAGTGTGTGCCTATAACCCCAGTGGTAGGGGTGGCAGTGAGATCAGTGGATTCCTAAAGCTCACTGGCCAGCTGGTCTGGCTGAATCCCTGAGTCCCAGGTTCAGTAAGAGAACCTGCCTCAAAAAATAGGGTGAAGAATGATCATGGAAGATAGCAAAGTCGATTTCTGGGCTCCACACGCATGCGTACTACATATTACATGCACGTGCACCTCCGCATGGACACACACACACACACAGCTTCACTGCAGCTCATGGCAGCATCCATGATGCCTCTGATGGAGCAACAAAATGTTCAACACCTACTCTCTGGAAAGAGTCAAACTCAAAGGAAGCCTTTCTTAAGAAATTGCTTAGGATTCCAATGCCATTAAGATCTTTTAAGTCATGAGCTCTGTACTGTATAGAGAAAGAGGCAAGCAATAAAGATCAATTACACAGAGGCTCTCTTATTATATATCTCCGGCAAATTATGTAGCCTCTTTGAACTAAGGTTCAACTGTCCATTCAGTGAGATGTGGTGAGGAATGAATAGCATTACTGTGGTGAAGATCTGTGTATATAATAAGCATTTAATAAATGTTTATGTGATCATGATGGTAGAAGCCATCAAATAAACATTAAAATAATTATCAAACTGAATATTCATAAGACCCAGGAAAACATTCATCAGAGCGTCAGCACTCATTTTCTGAAAGACAGTGAATACCATACCATGGATGGCAAACAATGATTCATCAGAACGGGAGAGCAAATTAAATCATACAAACAAACTGACCTTGTACCCGCGTAACTAACTACGACTTGCCAGGAATCCAGTCCTCCACCGGAGTTCTGGTCCATCCTCACCCCACTCCTCCTAAGGTTTAAAAGCCCTTATGATTCAGAGAACTAGTATTATGCAACTCTCTTCCAAAGATGCGTAAGATGCATGGTGGATCTGGTCCAAGACCCTGGGAGGCCACCTTCTTCATATCTGCTTAAACAGCAGGCCTCTCCTTAAAGTCTAAGGAGAATAGGAACAGTCCAGACACAAGGAATAGCAACAGTCTAGAAACCAGCTGCAGGTGGACTTTCCCCTTCTAAAGCATGCTGTTAGAGAATATGGGAACAAAGCATTTTTCCTTCACAGCTGTCTCTGCTGGTTCATGTCCCAGTGGCTTTCCTGGTGTGTATCAACCTTGTCTACCCTTGTGTGTGTCAATCCTTTCTACTCTGCAGTTCCCCTATGCTGTCACTGACTCAAGAGTCTATGTTCAAATTTTTCCTGAAGATTCATATTCTCTAACAAAAAAATTTCATTTGCTTAATGCTGCCCAAATTATCAATCTGACAAGTACAAAAACCAGAATTCTCCAAACCGGCCAAATCTGATTAAATTTACACCTATTGCTGTGCTGTTTTGTAAGACAAGCCTTGCCAGTACACATGAAGCAATGATCTCGTCAGTTATTTCCTAATATGCATCAGACAACAATGTAGAGAACTCTGCATTTTCATGTCTCTGAAAGGCCACAGCCGTCAAAGACACTCTGTACTGTTACTCTGCCCAGTGAGTAAAGACTGTTGCTTCACAGAGAATCCAAACAATTTTAGAAAACTGTTACAGTTAAACTTGGCCAACACAAAGCCACATTGACCTTGCTTAAGTTTATATCCATATTAAAATAATGTGTAAAACAAAAGTGTGTGAAAAACCATACTTTTCAAAGTCTTCATCTTTAAAGCTTTGGAACATCTGTATGTACATTCCACACAGCTGTGGATGTCCCCCCTTCTATTAGATGATACATACCAGATTTAAGGTATATTTAATATAAAGCTTTCTTTTCTAGATGCAGTAGGCTATGCTATTCCCCCAACTCTTGCTACTTATTAAAAACAACTCCACTTTAGGGCTAGGGAGATGGTTCAGTCAATAAATGGGCTGAATTGCAAGCCTGAAGCTCTATCCTTAGAATCAAGTAAAAAATGACAGATAAGGTGTAAGCTTGTAATCCTGGGGCTGTGACAGCACTGGCCGGTAGTATGCTAGTAACTGGTGAGCTCCAAGCCCATGAGAGACACTATCTTCAAAGAGGTGGATGTGGAACTATCCTCTGGCCAACATCTACACATGCACACCCATGAATATGTACACAAAAGCATGTACACATGCAGGACATTGGAAAACATATATGTACACAACTGAACACATACACATAAAATCCCAAGAGAACTATACATTAAAATAGTAAGAAGTTATCATCAGGATATGAATCCAAGGGAAACTGGTACCCAGAATCTAACTAGAGCATCATGTTCCTGCTGTAGCCCCTGGAGAAAAGGGGAAAATTCTGGACTCATTCAGTGTGGACGGTATTTCAGGAGACCTCTCTATGTTATGATGGAACCCTGAAGGACCGCATCCACAAGGTGAGTGTGAACCAATAAGCTCTATATTAGAGAATATCTAAGGATGGTCACTTTGGCCCTAAACAGGATAGGAGGAAAAAGGGAAGGGGCTATGGTTTGACTATGAACTGTCTCCCGTAGGTCTGAACACTTGGTCCCCAGCTGGTGGATCTGTTTAGGAAAGCTGTGGAGTCTTTAGGAAGCAGAGCCTTCCCAGGGGAAATGGGTTACTGTGGGTGAGCCTTGATGATTTTCAGTCTGGCTCCGCTTCCTGTTCTCTGCTTCCTGACTGTAGATACCATGTGACTTGCTGGCCTCCTCTTCCTGCTTTGCCATCCTGCTGTCAGAGGGACTGATCTCATTTAGCTATAAGTCAGAATAAACCCTTCCTCTCTTAAAGTGCTTCTTGTCAGGTATTTGGTCATAAGAATTTTAACAAAGTAACTAATACCAAAATTTGGTACAAAGAAGTAGAGCCATTGCTATGACAAACCTGACAGTGTAGTCTGGGGGCCTCTTGAACTGGTTTGCAGGAGGAATGTGGAAGAGATTGGGGGCTTGGGTGTTGAAAAACTCTAGGATGCTAGAGCAGAGCTTGGGCCATTCTGGTGGGAGTTGGGAAGACTAGAATGCAGAGACAACAGTGCAGGCCTGGGGCATGTGCTAGGTTTCAGGGTGGCAATCATGCTACCAGGAACTGGGCCAGAAGCTGTCTTGTTACATCCTGGTTGCATTTTGCCCTGTCTTGAGGACTTCGAAGAGGCTGAATAAAAGAGTAATGGACTTTCAGTCTGTGGTATGATTATTGCTTACTGCTCAGATTCAGAGCTGCAGTGAGAAAGGGTGAAAGATACGAGGACGTGAAGTGAGAGAATGAGACACCATAGTGAGAGGTCTCCGCTGCGGCCACGGCAGGGCTCACTCTGTTTTCATGGCCCTGGAAGGCTGAAGCCATGGATTTAGTTTAAGGAAATCCTGGACTGATAGGCTTTGAAAGCACATCATCCTCTTTAGCTTCAACAATCCCCTCGCCTAAATTTTTTCATTTGTTTATTTTTATTTTCTGTGTATGAGTGTATTGCCTGGATGTATGTAAGTGTACCCATGTTGTACAATGCCTTACAGAGACCAGAAGAGTCTGTTGGATCCCCTGGATCTTTAGTTATAGATGGTTGTGAACTGCCATGTGGGTGCTAGGAATCAAACCCAGGTCCTCTCCAAGAGCAGCCAGTGCTCTTAACTGCTGAGCCATCTCTCTAGCCCCCATAATATTTTTTTAAGAACATAGAGAGGGTAAGGAAGAGGTGATATTTGGAAAAGTAATGGTTTATGGTTTCTTTTTCAAAAGTTGATCGAGATAACAATCTATAGATTTGAGAATTCTTGAGAATCGTTGGAAGAACATATTTTTAAAAGTAATCTAAACATAGCATACTGGAAATACAGAAAGATAAAGGCTATTGGAAAAATATTGCAGCATATGGAAGGCAAAGGGCTTTTATACTCTAAGGAATAACAGCCTGACCATCAACTTCCCCCGAGAAACCATTTAAGCAAGGAGACAGTGGAATGATCTATTTGTATAGTAAAAGCAAACAACAGCCCATATTTTATTCTGTATTCAGAAAAGAACCTTTGAAGGATAAGAAAGAAATTTCATTTTAGACAACAAAAATGATACTATTTCATCTCTAGTAAACCCTAGAAGCTTCAGAGAAAAATGATGTGATCCCAAGTGGAAGGTCTAGATACAAAACAGAATGAGAAACAAAACAGAACATATCTATCCAAATTTAAAATAGCATTACTTCTGTGTCTTTAAGGTTAATAATACCTTCCAGTCTTAAAAAAACACAGAATGAAAGGCATAACAAAAATAGTATAAATCAGTAGTAAGCACATGGTGATGATGTATTTGAAATACTTCAGATTTTCTGGGAAAAAGGTAAAATCTGGATCAACATTACATTTTGATAATTTAGGGTAGACTCATTATGATTTCTAAGGTAACCACAAAAATATTTTAAAACTGAGAAAATGGAATCAAACAAGAAAAAATATATAATCAAACCAGAAAAAGAAACACACACACACACACACAAACAACACAAAATCAATATAAAAAAAGATATAGAAGCCTTTAAAATTGTACTACAATACATAGGTTAAACTCTGATAGAAAAATAGAAAACAAAGATTTTCGGATGAATAAAAAAATTTCTTCAATCAGAAATACACCTGAGAGCAGTCCTTAATTCTACTTACTATGAGGCTGAGGAAGAATTAGAAGTTCAAGGCCTGCCTTGACTACAGGGTAAGTTCGGGGCCAGTCTGGGCAAATCAATAGAACCCTATCTCAAAGCAAAAGTGAAAATCAGGGCCTGGCATACAGCCTATTCATAGAGCTTTTGCCTAATATACTCACAATCCTAGTTCAATCCAGGATTACACAAAAAGAAACATGTCTAAAACATGTTCTGCACTTATGTTTTCAAGCAACCAAGGCCTACACTATATTGTTCTGGAGTGTGGGTGTAAAAGGGAAAGCCCGAGTAAAATTAGGAGTATGGTTATCCCAAAGTTGTTTAGTGTTTATGTCCAGGGACAAAAAGTGGTATCATGATTGGAAAGAAGTTCCTGAAGGGCCTTTGAGGAGAAGCAGCCAGTCAGTGATATGGAGAAGATTCTGGAAAGACAGGAGAGCAAGTGCAAAGGCCAGCAGGCAGGAACAAGTTTAGCATACAGGGAGCACCTCAATACCAGCCAGGAGAGTATGGGTCAGAGCTGACATCAGGGAATTAGATGGTTGAAACCTGGGCCATGCTGAGCCCCAAAGGCTGGTAAGCCTGGTTTAGAATTTACAGCAGGAGAAATGAAAAGAGGAAGGACTTGCATGGGCACTCCTGGTGGGCATGCCTGTGCCAAGACAGGGTGCCATGCTGGCAGGACTTCAAAAATAAGAGCAATGGTCAAATGCAAGGAAGAAGAAGGAATGGGCCAGAGACAGAGTGGACAGAGGCCTGTGAGCAGCCACTCATCACAAAGCGCCATGCAAAGGAGGTGCCGGACAGGCAGTGTGAAGGGCCAGTGGGCAGGGCCATTGAAAATCCTCTGCAAGGTCCTTCCCTAAAGCATCGTGCATATTTTATTTCAAACCCACATCCTAAATTCCCATTGTGTCTACAAAAAGTATTTAATACTATTTACAACTTGCAGGTTAAGGATTTTTTACTTGTGTATGTGTGTGTGTATGGGGGTGTGTGGAGCAGTGCATGAATGCACAGTGCATGTGGAGGTCAGACAGCTTTTGTTCCACCACTTGGGGCTCTGGAATTAAACTCAGCTCACCAAAGGTGAGGATCATTACCAGCTGAGCCACTTCAGTGGCCCAAGAATTATTTTCCTAGAAAAGGACAGGATATTTGTCAATGCTGAAGTTGTCTGCTGGACTCATGGAAATTCATTAAACTATTCCCTTCTTTGGAGCACATCAAAAACTTTAACATAAAAGCCAAAGTAACTGATAGAACTGTTATTCTCGTTTGAGATTAAAGCTTCATTACAAATAAATCTATGGTTTGAGTTAAGTCACTGATGTTGATTTATTGTCAGTTTTAGACATTTAATTAACATTTAATAATTTTAGAGAAATTTATATTCGTATTACTGATCAGAGGGCTAGGATTACTTTCCTGGTTCCAAAAATGCTATACTTAGAGATTTTATAAAAAATCCATCGTGAACAGTTTTTCTATCTGCGCCTTTGTTCATCTTTCTAATAAAACTAAAGCAACGTTTATCTTCCAGGTGAGAAACTTGTATCTCAAACACCCTATGTGGGTGCACCATGCAAAGTATAAGGAAAAAAACTGTATAGAAGTACAAACATGCTCTTTGCTGGCTTTGCCTTTTCTCCTCTTATTTATATGCAGATTTAAAACCCATCTGTTGACTGGATGTGTCTTTTAGAATTAGAAACATAAATTAAATAAACATGTCTAATGCATCACATCAGCCAAAGCTCATGAGAAACTCTGCAGCTGCTGAGCATCCTCGGCATGGGGGGTGACATTCTCAGGGAGCTTGAAACAGAGCGGCCTCCAGTTTAGCCGTGATTTCCTACCTTAGCAACTCCCCAATCCTGGGTCAGTTTCTAAGCCTCAGTATCTCTCAAAGGTACAGATGGACTGAAGTCCCTCCCACCTCTGTATAATGATTGTGAAAACGATAAAGAGGCTTTCTGGGTAGCGTGAGCTCCACGCCGGTCTGATAAGGTACACTTCAAAGCTGCATCAGTGTGCACGGGTGGGAAGTACACATCCCCAACTCTGACTTCCACCTAGAGGCCCCATGGCATTATACCAGGAAGGTCCATCTCAACCCCACCTCTTATTATTACTACTACTGCTATTGATTGAAATTCTTATTGTTATAATTCTTATTAGAATGTCATTTGCTTACCAGGGTTAAAAGTTACAGATCAGAAAGAAAACCCTTAACCCTTTGGGACCAGGAAAGAGCAACGTGGGAGAGACTACGCCCTAGTGACATCTATAGCCCTTATTCCCAAAGAAGGCAATTACAGCTGTCACTCACCATCTCCACCAGCCTCTCTCACAGGGAAGCATCCACTCCATCCTAAGAAACTGATAAACACAACTACAAAGGAGCATTTCATACTTTCCATTCATCCTCACAACTCTTCCTCTCTGTCAGTCGCCACTGATGGGCCTCTCTGAAATTTCTCTGGGACAAAAGAAGCAATCAAGAGAGTCTGAGGTGACTGCCCACCTTCTTGCCTACCCTATCCTCCTGTTACCATGGATGCACTGTCCCTCTTGCAGAGGCAGTCATTCAGCTGCTGTCATTTTTTTCCTTTCAGATTTTTTCTCTTTGCTGGATCATTCTCATCAGCATAGAAACATGTCATCATTTTCCCTTTGTTAGAATAAAATAATCCTCACCCAGGAGACTGCTGGAGAAGGATCACTGGAGTCCAAGAGTTCCAGACTAGCCTGTTTGAGATAGTGAGACTCTGTCTCAATGAATGAATGAATGAGTGATTGAATAAATGAATTGTTTTTAAAAATCTGTTTGTATTTTAAGTGCATAAGTGTTTTCCCTGCGTGTATGTAAGTGGGGCACAAGCATGCAGAACCCAAAAGAGGGTAACTGATTGATCCCCTGGAACTGGACTTGTGGTTGGCTGTGGGCTGATATGTGCATACTGGGAACTGAATCCCAGTCTTCTGTAAGCACAGCAAAGGATTTCAACTACTGAGCTCTTTCTTCGGTCCCTGAATAAATGAATTCTTTTTTTAATTTTATTTTTAATTTTTTATGTGTATGAATGTACTGTCTGCATGCAGGTTTGTGCACCTGTGTCATGCAATGCTGCTGAGGTCAGAAGAGGGTGTCAGATTCCCCTGCAACTGGAGTTAAAGACGGTTCTCAGCCACCCTGTGGGTGCTGGGGATCGAACCCGGGTCCTCTGCAAGAGCAGTCGGTGCTCTTAACCGCTAGGCCATCTCTCCATCCCCTAAATGAATGAATTCTTAACTCTACATTCTTCCTTTAAATACTACCTTCTTCCTCAGAATCTCTCTTTTGTAAGAAGTTCTTGAGCACTCCCTATTCTATTTCTCTTTCTCTTTAAGCCTTAACTGAGACAGGCTTTTCCATACCCTCTGTATCTGAGCTACTCTCAACAAATAAGGCTGACTTCTGAGCTGACATGGCCCATCAGTAGTGCTGGACACCGCTGGTCCTTCACAGCTCCCTCCCCTACTCACTCCTCTTCCTTCTGCATCCTTTGTTCCAGTCTGGACGACAAGGAGCAGGTCTTAGGTCATTGCTCACACATTTGTCCCAACATCTCTCTTTGGATCATTTGCCATTTCTGTGATGTAAAATTCCACCCATTCTCTGCATCTCCCAGAGCCTTCTACTCGCCTGTTCAATAGCCTCTGGCACCCTCCACATAAATCTCCCTATACACCTCAAACTCAATGTGATCACAGTCAGAAGCTGAGCTTCTTCCCAGACACTGGCTTCCCTTGTTTATCCACAGCGCTGCACTTGACAACTTCTGTCTGATCGTTAAAGCTACACTCAGTGGCCACCCTGCAGTCATCACTGTCCCTTAACACCAAACAACCAACCTCTCAGAAGTCTGCTGATTCTGTTTCAAAATCCTAATCTGAAACTTCTACTCAGAAGGTCCATGACAACTGTGTGTGTGTTGTGTATGTGTGTGTGTGTGTGTGTGTGTGTGTGTGTGTGCTGCATTCATACACAGAGAAAACTAAAAAGTATGTCAGAACAAGTATAACATAAGGTTAACCACTGATGAATCCAGGTGACATTTACACCAGCCTTTTCTGTGCTATTGAAATGTTTCTGTAAACTTAAATTATTTCAATTTTTTAAAAGTTAAAATACAAGAAATAATTAAAAACATAGCTACCAAGTATAAAGAATGCATGAATCTTATTGGGATCATCTCTAGAAATAAATCCAAATATAAGACACAGAGGGGAAGACACCGGGGCAGATGAGTAGGGGTGGGGCACGAGGTCCGAGTGATTACATCTAGTCTGTTTATGCAGCACGGTGTTCCTGCTTTCTGGAGATCCTCGATGAAACACACAGTCTAATGATGTCTATAATTTTCTGTGAAAGATGTTCAGCAGAAAAGAGCTAATGGTAAAGAAAACATGTCCAAATGTTTATTAGTAGATGTTGGTGATGAATATTTGATGTTATTTACACTACTGTTTCTTCCTTTTAATGCTTTAAATTTTTTGGAAACTTAATTAAAAAACTTAAAGATATCCTCTTCTCATTACTTCCAGTATTATCATGTAGTGCAAGGCACTGAGAATTCTCTCCTGGATTACTGTAGGATCTATGCACCTGGTCCCCATCCACATTTTAATACTCTCCAGCTAGACTTGAACACATTCACCAGCATGACTTTGTTAAAATGTTCCTCACACGACATCCTAACCTGGTTCAAAAGCTTGCAGTGTTGCTGACATCTGGGTAAAATATTAAAGTCTTTATAGCAACCTACAAGGTTCAACACAATCTGGTTACCCTCCCTGACCTACCTCTCTCTCTCTCTCTCTCTCTCTCTCTCTCTCTCTCTCTCTCTCTCTCTGTCTCTCTCTCTCACACACACACACCTTGGCTGTGTCCTCCCTGACCTTACAGAGACCAGGCACACTCCTCACTGGGCAATTGCAATGGCTCTTTTGGCCTGAATGAAGGTTCCTCATCTCCTTCAGGCCTTAGTTCAAATGACGCCTTCCGAGGAAGCCCTTGCCATCCCCAAATGTTCACGCCCATGCCCCAGGTCCACAGCCCCCCTCCCCCACCCCCTCCAGCTTTATTTTCCTCCACAGAACTTTGAGCCCCTGTCCCTTACAAGTTTTGCTCATTTGCCGAGAACCTCCTTCTCCACTGAGATGTAAACCACATCTCCAGCACTTTCAAGACTAAATGAAAAAAGATGTGACAATCTCCGAAGCTATGTTCACTCAGCGGATGTCCTGGAGACAGTTGCTGGGCACAGTGACGTGCAACCGTAGCTTGTCCTAAGTCCTGGGTATTCAGAGGGGTAAGTCAAGGATAAAAAAGAAACATAAGGAAGAGCAGTGAACTAACGTTATCACTAATTAAGTGTTACACAAAGAAGGTAACTGTTAGCTCTGCTTGGACAAAGGAGAATAGGGGCATTGGGCCTCCTTCATAGATTAGGTGAGGTCACTCCGGCCACATGACCTGCTGTAAGTCTGCTCCTCACTGGACACCCAGTACTGTGCCAAGCACAAAGAAATCACTCAAGAAATAGCCATGCCTTGTGCAATGAGGCTAAACTGAGGCTTAATGTGGGTACCTGTTGAGGAGGTGAAGCCGAGGGAAAGGCACCCTAGGCAGCAGTGGGAGGGCAGCATGAGCAAAGACCAACGGGCAGAACAAGCCAGACCACTGCATTGCTAACGCTTGTTCAGGAAGAGTCTATCCAAGGAGGCCCTTTGCGTCATGTGATTATCA
Organism: Rhizomys pruinosus; assembly: GCA_009823505.1. Taxonomy (NCBI): domain Eukaryota; kingdom Metazoa; phylum Chordata; class Mammalia; order Rodentia; family Spalacidae; genus Rhizomys; species Rhizomys pruinosus. The sequence continues at coordinate 2,268,788 of VZQC01013896.1, forward strand.
CAGCACAGCCACTGGATGAGTCTTTGTAGGCAGTGGCTAACATGGTTAAGTGGCTGCAAAACACATGTCTTGTGTGTTTAGAACAACTTTATAGCTCCATTTTAAATTTCCCATACTCTTTCAACCAATGTTAAGTTTGATGAAATTGTCAGTGAGCAAGTGGGTAAGTGGCAGAGAGAGGGAGATAGGAAAGACACCCCATCCCTTCCAGGTGCTGCTCACGTGTGCTCGGACTTCTCGGCCCAAGGTACAAGGTTTACACTTTGACTACAAGGACCCAACTGACATTGAAACAAATAAAGAAATGTGATTTCAAATTACATGGCACTTAAAGTCAGAAAACCATGCTTCCACATCAATATCCAAGCAACTTTTCTTTAAAGACAGGAGGAGGAGGAAGATGAGGAAGAGGAGGAAGAGGAGGAGGAGGAAGAAGAGGAGGAAGAGGAGGAAGAGGAGGAGGAAGAGGAGGAAGAGGAGGAAGAGGAGGAGTGATAATAGTATTTCTCAGGTCATTTTAATTTTTCTTCAGTGTCCCAATTTTCAAGGCATCACATTAGATGTGATAGAAGCCAAGAACTACTTCTACTATTCCTTCCCTGACAGATGAACACCTAGTCCTAGCCTCACCTCTACCCCAGCCACAGAGAAAGAACAACTAAAAGGCAGCTCAGTGGGATGTGCCAGGTGAGTATGGTATTCCTAGGTCCTTAGTTCTCCTAGCACCCAGAACAATAACACACACAGTGAGCCTGAATGGTTTACACTTCACTGAAGGAAGGCCTGGGTGAACCTTATCACAGGGATCACTAGATAAACTAGATAAACTGTTCCTTCTAAAGACACAAATTAAGATAAGCAAAATTAAAATGTAATTCAGACTAAATAGTTCAAAATTGATCCTATTCCTCAAATTCAGCATAAAGTACATTCCCAGGAATCTCTCTGTTCACCAATTTTTAGACATTCTGGTCTCAAATCTGATCTGCTGGTTCATAAACACTCAGTATAACATGAGAACTCCTGTGCTTTTCTGACTGGATACCTTGGGTTTTTTAGGTTGATTTGGATGCTTCTTAAAATTATCTCTAGGGGCTGGAGAGATGGCTCAGCAATTAAGAGCGCCACCTGCTCTTGCAGAGGATCTGGATTCAATTCCCAGCACCCACATGGCGGCTAAGAACTACCTTTAAGCTGAGTGTGGTGATATATATCTTTAATCCTAGCAGAGGCAGAAGCAGGCAGATCTCTGTGAGTTCAAGGCCAGCCCGGTCTACAAGAGTGAGTTCCAAGCCAGCTGGGGCTACAGGGAGACCCTGTCTCAAATAAATAAATAAATAAATAAATAAATAAATAAATAAATAAATAAATAAGTAAGTAAAATTAACTCTAACCAGTACAGGAACATCAAGACAGGACGTGGTGCTTACTGGACCTCATTTGGTGACCATGGGAAGGGAAAACGCCAATGTGGAGCACAAGGGCAGAACTGATGGTGGTTTGGGCTTGCCAAGGAGGAGCCTTCAAGTATGACATCTTTCAGCCTAATGAAGAAAAAAATATCATAAGCTGAAGATGCCAAAACCCATGACATATGTGGATGCATGTGTGCATATTTTGGAGTGATGCATATTGGAAGGAATAACAACAACAACAACAACAACAACAACAACAACAACAAGACTGGGTCAAAGAACTGACCGAAACTGGGAACTTCTGCTCAAAACAGTAAACTTCTGAATTGAGAATTTTGAGAAAAAGATGAAAAACATGTTTGGCAGAATGCATGAGCTGTGGTGGGTAGGAGGGGGCAGGAAGAAGGGCATGGGTCTAGATTTGATTTGAAATTTTGTATGAAATGCACAAAGCTTCAATAAAAATTGGCTTTGAAAATAAACTAAAATAAACTAAAATAAAATTAACTCTATTTTTCTCTCATTGGAGAGCCCTGTGTTAACAGCATGATGCTGGTTATCATTCACCCCAAATCTTGATATTTTTTCTGTAAAATAAAACACAATAACTTGGCTCTGTTGCTCAATGGAAAAAAGCACAGAAACATGGTAAAATAGGTCTAGCTAATAGTAAGATGATGCTTAATTTAGTTTTATTTCCTTGGCCTTTGGATGTTCAGCGTTTGGGTGTCTAAAGTGTGTATGCTGGGGGGATCATCTCAATTCTATGGACTATACTAGCGCCTTCAGACTTCAGAAGGGGCTAGAAGGCACACCACATGAGGTCAAAAACGTGCTTCCTCAAAATCATCATTGTTATAACATGTCTACTAGTGAGAGATTTGTGTTCATGAGCAAAATGTTTTTACAAAAAAATAAATCAAGGTTTCAAACTCAGCCATAGACCGCTATGAGGTACTGATAGTACAAAACCCAATTTTGTTCTTCAACGAGCCACACTCAGTAACCATGACATTTCTGCAAAAGCAGGCCAAAAGAGAACACTGGAGCCAAAGAGCAGTGGCCCTCAGTATTGAGTGGACGGAACCTCAGCTGGTCAAGTACGGCGTGGGCAGCCTTTTGTCTGCTTTTCTCATCTCTCTTCCATGTTTACTAGAATCCTAGAAACAAACACGCCATGCTCTGCCAGCAATTTCTACTCTCCCCTCTCCCTCCCCCCAGAACCCTTTATACCTTTCAGCTCTTTCTCCACCAGGTCACTATCATCCTTGAATTTTCATCAATATCACTCCTCTGACAGGAAGAAGTCTCTTCCTATTCCCTCCTCCTGTCAGCCTTCCCTGTGACTATGTGAAAGCTTTCTCTGATTAAAGTCTATCTGTTAGGTCTTAGAGGTTCAAAGCAGTTCCAGAAGCCCATATAACAGACTTGTGCACAGACATTTATTGGCATTGTTCTGATCAATGAGTAGGAAAATGTAAGTTAGGCCCAGCCCCAGGACCCGAGGTCGTGGCGGGTAAGCGGCTGACATATATACAAAGAGTGAGGACAATGTGCACATGTTCTGGAAGAACTCAGAGTGCTGCCAGGGTGGGGAGGAGCAAACAACAGATTTCATCCCAAGAGTTTCATCACCTGAAGGAGCAAAGAGGAACACGATGAGCAAGTAAAACCCCAAATCCCCATCTGTGCCTGCTCTGGGTCCAGTTCCACAGCGTACTCCTGAGCCCTCTTTAACATTGGACAGTAGACATCATTTGGGCAGAGCTGGACACACATCCAAACTATGCCACGTAGGGGCTATTTGGTGCTGGGCCATTTCTTTGCCCTCTTCTCCCTACAGTTTTCTCCATGGGTAAGAAGAGCTTTTAATAACTACCATCTTCCACAGGGGTGCTGTTTAAGTTTAGAGGCCCCATCCAAGTATCTCTACCCAACCTCCAGGAATACTTTCTTCCCACTTTCTAAGATGCAAGTCTCCTACAATCATTAATGTTCACTACAAGAAAACCTATTGCCATATAATTGTAAACCCCCAAACATATCATTTCCTTATCTCAGTGACTTGATAGAGGGAACGAATACAGGAGTTAGCAGAATCTGGGAGACTTAAGCAGCATGGCTGAACTGTAGGTCTTGAATGTCGTTCTGTGGCTGACTCTGACCTGAATAGCATGAGGCACACAGCATGTGTGAGTCTGTGTCACTTGCCTCACCCATAACAGACCTGTAGAACAGTATCTCTAAGTTCCCAGCACAGTTGATAGCAGTAAACAGCTTTTTATCAGATAACAACTGGCAGGAATGCCGTGTGCGTATATAAGCAAGGATGGCCATGTTTACAGTAATTCTAAAATACTTAATTCTCTCAAATTACAGCAGCTTTATAGACACATTTTTCCTTTTAAAATGAAAGTAGTGCATTGGACTATCTTTTATATAAATTTCCTATCACATGAGAGTCTCTCTATGAACTTAAGTTTGGGAAGGTCTATGACTAAGTCTCAAAAGACTCCCCATGCCCCCCCCTCCACCATCATCATTTGGAATCTGCTCAAATCCTCCCAGTTTGGGAAATAGCTCTGCACTCTATCACCTCCTCTGTTCAAATGGCCAGCCCCCAATGTCCATATTCACTGTCTTCTACAAGACTACATTCACTCCTTAGCTACTAGGTTCCGTATCAAAGCTTGGGAGTCAGGCTAACTCAGAGAGAATCAATAGTTACATCAGTAATGTCTGAGAAATCTTTAAAGACTCCTGGCTGGCCCTTGCACAGGGATGTGGTCACCACAAGCTAATCACAGGGGATGAACAGTCAAAAGGAAACCAAACACCAACTAGAAGAGAAAGTACCTGCCCTTGGGGCTGGAGAGATGGCCTAGTGGTTAAGAGCGCCGACCGCTCTGGCAGAGGACCGGGTTCGATCCCCAGCACCCACATGGCGGCTGAGAACTGTCTGTAACTCCAATGCCAGGGGCATCCGATACCCTCTACTGACCTCCACGGCATTGCACGATGCAGGTGCACACACTTGCATGCAGACAATACATTCATACAAATACAGAAATAAAAAAATTTTTAAAATGTATTAAAAAAAAAGAAAGTACCTGCCCTTAGGAAGGGGGGGAAGAAGGGCAGGGAAGCAAGCCAGACAGGAGGCTGAAGGGAGCCACAGGAAAGCTCCTTCCTCACAAGCCAAAAAAATGGTGACTTTTAGGAAAGGATATGCCACATTAAAGGCTGACCTCAAATTCACCATCAAGTCAGACTCCTGAATGCGGGGATTTAAAGTGTATGCCACCAAGTCTTGCTTAAAACAGTTCTTTTGATAAAAAAATTAGGACTCCAAATTGAGAATAATTCAGGACTGTGGCAGCAAGAAAGGGGCACTTGAACAGCACCACTTTACAGGTGATAGTGCCCTAGCTAAGGTGTTGAACAGCTTGCTAATGAGTAGAATTCATTGTCTCTGTGAGTCCCTTAAGGTCAGGAGTTTTTGTTTGTGTGGCTATGTGACCCAAGTGGAAAGGGACATCAACACAGCAAGGCACTCTCTCATTTGTCTGCAGACTGATCTTATAACCAGGGGCTTCTCTTCCCTTTTAAAGAAGAGGCATCTGGCAAAGTGAATTTATTCACCCAGGTAACATAACTTATGTAAGAATATGAACCACTTATATTTAATTCCTACCTCAAATTTATTCAAGAGCCATCACTTCCTTTGTTCCTGGTACCAATAACTGTCAAACCTAACAGCAAATGCAGGTTTCCCAGAGCCACTTTAATATCCTAAGGCTGATCAGGCTGTCCTGGCAGTAGTAGAGGAGGCTTTACCCAGGCTAGTGCCACTGGGCACCAGGCTTTGTTTCTCCCTCCCTCCTGGGGGAAGCAAGCTATGTTCTCTTAGAATCACCTGGGCAGATTCCAAACCGCTGTGATTCAAAGACATTCACTGTGTGTTCTGACATTTCTCAAGCAGTGCTTCAAAAGCCCTGGCTTCTGCACACACAGCAGGCCTAGCTCCCTGCTGAAGTAGGACACCTTTTGTTATCCACTCTGTCACATCCCTGCACAGCAGCAAGCCAATGGCACTGAAGCTCTGAACTCACATTGTTTTTTAATTTTTTTTCCTCATGTGTACATAATGACCAGGCCAATAGTTTTGCAAATTCATGTGGATTCTGCCTCCTTGGGTTGGACAAAATAAAAGAGCTTCGTTCTAAATTGAATCATCAGAGTCACCTCTTTTAAGAGAGGTGCCGTGGTTCTGAAGGAGCCCACTGCCACGGACAGGCTGGGACATGGTGACAGCTTTTTGCTACTTCTTACATTATATAATGGAAGAAAATGGGTAACATTAAAGATAATACTCACTACATTCTTTTTTTTTAATTAATTTATTTATGTGTATGAATGTACTGTCTACATGTAGGTCTGTGCACCTGTGTCGTGCAATGCAGCGGAGGTCAGAAGAGGGTCTTGGATTCCCCTGTTCCCCTGGACACTGGAGAGTTCTCCTGGACTTGGGAATTATACAAGGTTTTCTCGCCGCATGTGGGTGCTGGGTATCGAACCTGGGTCCCTCTGCAAGACCGGTTGGCACTCTTAACCGCTAGGCCATCCCTCCAGCCCCTCAGTACATTCTTACTAGGTGAAACATGCCTGTCTCTACATATGAACTCATTTAGTCTCTACAAACATAACTACATGAGGTAGTCTCTACTAATGTGCTCATTTTATAAATAAAGAAATAGGCTCAGGATAAGCAAACAAGTCTCCCAAACACACCACAGGGTTCAATTAAGAAAAGACTTGAATTCAGACTGCCCGGTTTCCCAGATCACTCTATTACCCCATACACTCTTTCATGAGTTGCTTTGTGAGGCTTATGAAAACAAATGTTTTCCAAAATAAGCATTAACATGAATTTCATATTTTCTTATGTGTGATAGACGAGTGCAGAAAATTGCAGTGGGCAGAGCCAGGTGGCTTAGTAATACACACAGACACAGACACACCACACATGTCATATCCAGCTGATGCTGTCGGTAATAATGCCCTCTGATTTTAGATAACCCTCCTTCCATCACCTCACAGTAACTAACTCTAAACCTGCAAGTCTTCCAATACGATTACAGTCAGAACTGTAGAGCCCCTAAATTCCTATGCTGAAACTCAAGCACTCAATGGGAGTGCATTTGTAGACAGGATGTTTAAGGAGGTTGCTATGGTTAAATGAAGTCCAACAGGTAGAACTAAACTAGTGTGATGGATATTCTTATGAGAGAGGCTTCTGGGAAAACCAAGCCCATTGGTTTCAGACTTCCAATCATAGATATTGTGAGAAACTAATTTCTGCTCTTCAATCCACGCAACCTGTGGCATTTCCTTAGTGGTACTTCAAGGAGACCAAAATGCCAACAGAAACAAGCAAACCTGACGACTCTGTCAAGGAAAAATACCACTATATGTAAGTTACTAACTATTTCTTGACCAGCTAATATGTGAAACTGGGCTGGTATTTTCATCAGGTGTCTATTATTTTTTCAGTGTACCCTGAATAAAATTTTATTATACTATACCTCAGTTTTCTCATAAGTCCTATGTTATTTTGTCCTGTTATGCAACTTTGCATATAGTATAATACTTTGCATATAGTATAATAACTTTGCATATAGTATAATAAAATTGCATGGTGACTTTTAGGAAAGGATATGCCACATTAAAACAGAACTGAACACACCATCACTCAGAGAGAAATCACTCAGAGAGTCTGAGGATAAAACACAGAGCATAATGTTTCTACAGGCTTCTTTAGGGATTCTGATGGCGGGGAGGCAGGTCCTATTAAAAAAATAAGGCATGTATGGCAGAATGCAGGAGCTCTGGAGGGGTGGGATACATGGAAGGGGGGAATGGGTCTAAACTTTATTAAGAAATATTGTATGAAATGTGCGAAAGTTCAATAAAAATAAGTTAATCATAATTCTTTTTTCTCATTGATTTTATATTACTCTAAAATATGCATACATACCCTCAACCCATTTACCAAAAATTTCTAAGTCTGAAAATAAATGGTAGTTTAGTTCTAGAACCTGATAAGAGATTCACAATATAAGAGCACAGTTGCTTTCAGATCGTGAGGAATATAACACTATCATTGCTCAGTTTGCCTTACAACTAGGTAATTGGCATTAGCATCCACAGATGAGGGATACCATTCATCGTTTGTTTTTCTAGGACTGTGTTACTTCACTTAACATGATATCTTCTAGTTCCATCCATTTACCTGCAAAGCTCCTGATCAATCATAATTCTTAAAGAACAGTTACAACATGAAGGTACACAATTACTTCTGAGGGCTAATGGACTGAAGACTGAAGACTACAGACAGTCTGCTGTTTTGCTCTGAATATACCTTTGAAGATTTGCTTCCTCTTTCTTTTCCAGATCTACAATCCATGGGTACCAATTTACCAAAGACAAATACACAACACTGCATCTGTATGTATATTTGTGTGGGTACATGTATGAACTATGTTATTTATGTTTTATGATGATACAACAGGCTTTGGAGTCATTTTTTCCCAATTTTTATAAACATTATGTAAACTTCTATACAACCTTTCTGAGCAGAGTTGGTTATAATGACTTGAATGACTATTCTAAATCAGGAACAAATACATTTTAAAACAGATAACAGGAACCAGGAAGGTAAAGGGAAAAAGGGAACCTGAGACAGAAGGGTAGTAAGTGATAGGTGGTACTCAGGGAGGAATGGCTACAATCAGGGTCTATCTAAATAGGGAGGGGAGAGGAAGGGTTATAGAGGGGAAAGGGGAAAAAAGAGCCCAAGAAAAGTGGGGCCATAGGAGACTGGCAGTATCAAGGGGAAATGGGGATACTGTAAATGGAGAAGACATGGAGAAGATATGGAAAGAAGGCTAGACAGGTAAAGGGAGAGAGGAGAGATAAATAATGTCTTGCTGGGGGTTAAAAAACCAAGAGAATAATCATATTAGTCTAACAAACTACTGATAAATTACACATACCTCTAAATGAGTCCATATGGAAAGATCAAGGCTGCTTATCAATAAACAGTATCAGACAGGAGAAACCTTCCTTTGAGGCATTGGCCAGGGTAGTACAAGAGACTCCCAAAATTATACAGGCTATTACCAGAACCCTTGATTGCCTCCCAGAACCTGAAGGTAAGACTCTATTGCTGAAGACAGGACATACTTCAGAGGTAGGATCTTGAGAAATGGAGCTGGATCTGACCTGAAAGCCACCACCCGTGAAGGCTATTTCTCATAACTGTGGACTATCCAAGCCACTAAAGGAGAACACCAATCAATGGTCCAACATTAGCCTCAAGACCAAATATCCACATATCAAAGGCTACACCGCATTATGGCATCGGTGCAATAGCAGCAATTCTTATCTTGGGGGAATCAATAGCTAACAATTTGACCAAAGTCACTCAGTGGAAGGAAACTCATGTGTGGTATTGTTAACATGCAATGATACAACTAGAGAGGTCACAGATCTTAGACAATTTCCCAAAGCTGACACATCTCTAGGCTAAGGTAACATTTTACTAACTACAAAAGCAGTATCTTTATATTTACAGACAAATATCCTAGACATCACTCAGAAAAGAGGCTTCTTTTGCACCAGATGAGAATCGTTTATTTACACTTTTTTTGGTATTTTTGCGACAGGGTCTCCCTTTTAGTACCAGGTGTCCTGAGCTCACTCTGTTAGCCAGGCTGGCCTTGGAACCACAGAGATCCACCTATCTCTGCCTCCATGAGAATTTACAGAGTCCCACAAATGGACACACACGACTGGTCTGTGAATTACTTACTCCTGCCCAGGCACACATCTAATGCAACCTCTACACATAAGCCCCAAGCATCATAGAACAAGGAAGGACCCAAGAAGGCACTAACTACCTCTTAACTCTCATTAAGGAAGCTCCTCTATGCAACAGGAGACCAGGAACTCAAAAGGCCTGAATAGCCAGACCATATAAAGTGTGGTTCCATGGAAAGGCTGCCTATATTCTGCTTCACCCACCCAGGGCTCAGAGAACATTGCAGAAGATGGGGCGGAAAGATTGTAGAAGCTAGAGAGGTGATGCAAGACCAAATGAATGAATCTCACAAGCTCCTCGGACCTTGATCGTATGAACCTACAGCACTGGTATCAGCATGTACAAGATCCATGCAAACTCAGCTAGACAAAAATCCAGCACAAAACTTCTTTAGAAAAGAGACTCCTGACTAGAGCTCAGGGGGTGAGCGGTCACTGAGGAGTGAGCAGGGGGGGTGGTGGTAATTTGGTACATGGACCTTAGCACAAATGACGAAGGTTGAATGGGGGGGGGTGGTCTGGTGTGATTGCTGCCAAGGGAGAAGTGGGTATAATGGCGTTTAAGACTGACTGAAAGATTAGGTATGAATCACATAAAAATTCGATAATAAAAGCTGAAAAAAATGATAAAAGAAAATGGTTTATAGTTTAAAATGGCAAGCAAACACTAATTATGAATATTAGGCTCTAAAAAACTTGTTTATCCCTCTTCTTTATCGTCTGCCTCCATGTTGCACAAAATTATTGGAAAATTACAACCAATAAGACTTTACAAATTCAGAATCTAAAGGAAAACTGATGGGTCATATATAAACAGCACAAAAGTACTTAATATATACCTGGGTGACCATGGTATGACCTGTCTGATGTTTTCAGCAATAGACAGTGTTCCTCAATTAGCCGATATATATGAATGAGAAGCCTTGCCTTATGGTACCCAGAATGTGAGAGACTGAATCTAAACAGAAAACAAATACTTAAGTCTGGAAGAATAACCGACGGGAGGAAGGCTTTGAGCAATTCCAAAGTCAAGAAAGGAGATAGAGTCCATAGACCTTTACTTCTCAGTCTTCAGAACTTTTGTCATGAAAGTGATCCAGCATTGTGGAGATTAACAGCTCAAAAGGGCACCAAGTTGGCTTAAATGCAGCTATGCACCCAAGACATCATGCCCCAGGAATATTGGAAACAGGAATCTAATTCTAGATCTGTCCTAATGTTTCTATAATACAGTCAAACTCTAAGGAGTGCCTGTGANTTTTTTTTTTCATTTTTAGCTATAAGTGATAATCCATGAGTACAAGCATCCTTCATGCAAAACCTATCTGCAGGCTGTTGTGCCCAAACACCTACAGCCCCACCATCCAGTGGGGGGTGACAGGTTGTTTGTTCAATCAAGTTGATCAAATGAGTGTCCAGACTACATTGCTGTAGTTTCACCATTCACCCCAATCGCAGCCCTTACATTCTACCACGCCCCCTCTTCCGCAGGTTGTTCCCTAGGCTTAGAAAAGGGGCACAGGTGGATGAGAGGTAAAACAGTCCACTCTCTCTGGAGCTGTTGACTTGGACTCTGGTCAATTCTGGCTGTTTCCTTTCATGGGCTGACAGTTTGTCCAGGAATAACCTTTCGATCCTACTAATGAAGAACAAGCAATTAGATATATAGGTATTTAAGCAGCACTAATAGTTATGGTAGGTTACTTTAGCATAGACACATGTTTGGATATGTTAATCCATGAATTACAATTTTCCCCCCTGTTAAATATGACAGGGTCTTACTGTGGCTTATAACATCTCCTAACCTGTAGAGGATGTAAGGTTGTAAAGTATTTAAAATGATGTAGCATAACAATACAAAACATTCACTGAGCAGTAGACTTTGTGTGCTTTGAATGATGGCAGATATTCAGCAACCCAGAGACTTTGATTACACAAAAGTAACAATATAGCCCAAGCCTGTGTTTTTCAAGAACTAGGCTTCTAGGGGCTGGAGAGATGACTCACCCATTAGGAGCACTGGCTGCTCTTGTAGAGGACCCAGGTTAGGTTCCCAGCATCCAAATGATAGCTAACATTCATTCCTAACTCCAGTTCAAGGGGATCCAATGCCTTTTTCTGGACTCGGTGGGTATTTACAGCGTGGGTGCACATACATGCATGCAGGTGAAACACTCATACGCATAAAAATAATAATTGTCAGGTCAGTGTCTTTGAGTCACTTGTGACCGCCTTCCACATGCTGTCCTTCCCTTCTTGGCTCAGCTCCAGGACTTGCCTCCTGCCTGCAGGCCTGCAGTCTCTAGACTTAGCTCCCGCAAGAAGGGGGGCGGGAAAACCGCTGGATATCACTCGCAGAACGGGATGAACTCACACACGCGTGGAGAGCCGGGGAGGATAGGAACTCCATTTATTTTCTGTCAGTGAGGTCTATATATTCAAGACTACGGTGCTTTGGGCAAGGAAGTGGGGGAACAGGCAGAAGGGAGGGGTGAGCCAACTTGGTTCTAATGGCGGGGGGGGGGGGGTGCTTACAGAGCTCCGGTTTGTGCAACAGGTAACTATAGGTGTGACATTTTGCTCAGTGCCTCAAGGGAAGGGGCCTGGAAGTTTGCAGAGATAGGGCTAAACAAGAATCATTATAATATCCCGAATCTTCCTGCTACAGATAACTGGAAGCCCACAGAGATATCAGATAACTGGAGATCTCCCGGGACAGGTCTTACAAGTTCTCGCTTCAAGCCACACACAAAGTTTCATTCCCACAATCAATAACTAAGACTCCTACTGAATGAGCAGGCTTTGCCTAGACTTAGGTTCAGCATTAAAACATGGCTTATCAGGTCTTCCAGTACTGAGAAAAGGAAGATGCCACTGTCCAAGCTGGAAACACATTCTTAGTCCCCCCTTTAACAGCTAAATTAATAGGGCTGAGCAGATAGTTTGGTGGGTGAAATACTTGCTATGCAAACATGAGGACCTGAGTCTGGATCCCTAGTACCCATATAAAAAAATCCAGGCGTGGTGGGGGACAATTTTAATTCCAGCACTAGGAAGGCAAAGACAGGCTGATCCCAGACTAGCCTATTTGGTGAGCTCTGGGCCAATGGAGACACTCAAAATTCAAGTTGGGGGCTGGAGAGATGGCCTGGCGGTTGAGAGCGCCGACCGCTCTTACAGAGGACCTGGGTTCGATCCCCAGCACCCACATGGCGGCTGAGAACCGTCTGGGGCTCCGGTTCCGGGAGAACTCCAGTTCCGGGGGAATCCGACACCCTCTTCTGACCTCCGCGGCATTGCACGGCACGGGTGTACAAACCTGCATGCAGACAGTACATTCATGCACATACAGAAATAAATAAAATTAATAAAAAAAAAAAGAAAAAAAATTCAAGTTGGGCAGGACCTGAGGAATGAGACCTGAGCTTGTCTTCTATGTTCCATATACATGCATACCCACATACATGTACACACACGGACACACACAAATACACACACACACACACACACACACTCACACTAATTACTTTATCCCTTAAGGCCACCCTGGAGTCCTGAAAACATTGTATTGTATCCATCTTTGGGAGAATTTTGAGTAAAGTTTGTAAAAGATATTCATCTCATGATCAAAAGAAAAGTTATACTGGGTAAAAAGGTAATACTCTGGTAAAAACTGCATCTTCTCAAGATTTGGAAACAGTTTACAAATATTTTGTTGGGATTTTTGTTTTCTGTTTGTATGCTTTATTTTTTATTAGCAAACAGCTGGTCATGAAAAGTTGGTAAAAGTATTTACCACTAAACTTGCTCAGACTCAAGTTTGATCTGAAATTAAAGGACTGAAGTGAGTTGACCTCTTGTTTCCTCCTGCACAATCTGACTCTTGTCCCTTCACCTTAATTACTGGGTTCCATTTCCTTATTATGGTCAAAAGACAGCATTGTTCATTTATCCAAATAAAACTGCAGTTTAACTCACAATGACCAAATTGATGTCATGAGGGCAACTGATTAAGCCTCTCATTATCACTGGCAAGTTACCTCAATGGAAATATTAAGACAGCCACGGGGTTTCTTTGCAGAAATAGGTCATAACTTCAAAGGGTTCTGTCACTGCTGAGAAGCATACAAAATGGGTGGCATCTGGGGGTAGTCTGAATCCATATTAACTTCAAGATGGACTTTCTAAAGGGAGTCTAGAGCCTTTATCTTACACAGCATAAGGCTCTGATATGGAGAAATGTTTAGTTTGAATAAATTGTTACTCATCTACAATGTATTCTTTTTTGTCTTTTTGATACAAGGTCTCCCTATAGACTCAGCTGGCCTGGAACTCACTATGTAGATCAGGCTGGCCTTGAACTTACAGAGATCCACCTGCCTCTGTCTTCCAAGTGCTAGAATTAAAGGCATGCACCACTACCCCCGGTGATGTATGGATATTCTTTAGCCTATATTTTAAGGTTATTATATAGGAAATTTATGTTTCCAATCAGTTATAGATCACTTAAATAAAAGACATATAATATTTACTCCCTAACACATGCTAGTAAATGTGCATACTACTAAAGGATGGTAGGGACAGGTAAGACACAGGTGACAAGGAAGCAGCTTATCCTGACATCCTACCTCTGCTCTTCCTGTTTCACTACAGGCAGTGCTTATCTTACATTGACCTGAGGATGAAGTGCACAGCTTTCCTGTGCTCCACAGAGAATGGTGGCATGCACAGCTTCAGTACAAATCCACCTAGCAGCAGCCTCCACCCTGGACCAGCTTCTCCTAAACTGTCTCACATGACAATGACATTTCCTTTCTATAAATTCTTCATTCTCTTGCAAAAAAATCTCCATTTTGGTTGCCAATACAGATATAAATCTCCTGAAAGGAATAGTCATCAAATGTGACACACGGCTTTGTCTGACATCGAGTGAAAAAAAAAATTCATTTCAGTGTTTCTGTGCATTACTTACTACAAAACTTCTACCTGGTCTCTCTGCAGTAAATGTGTGTGCCAGACACTGGACATGTCAGCTACTGCTTACAGGCATTACTTGGCAGGCACACCAGTGCTATTACACACTGACATAAAAACTAAACACAATTCCCAGAAGAGATTCTGTATTTTCTTAAATAAAAATGTATATAATAGAAAAATCTGTTTTTTTTCTTTAATGTTTAGGTCCAGTATCTGCAATCACCAAATTTGTATTCTCCTGCTTCCTAATGTAGTATTAATTCTTCTTAATAGTACCCATTTTTCTTTGAAACTAAGGGTGGGGATTATCACACTTGGGACATTTCTTCCAAAATAAACATGCCCAGATCCTCTGGGTTGAGACCTGGGTGCAGTTGGAAAACTTATTAGGTGATTATGAAGTGCTTTGCAAAGTGGCAACTGAGATCAGTAACTTCTTCCAGAATAATGTCATTTTAACGTATCAAAATTTAACTTGATAGAGTCTATATGTTACAGGAAAGACTAAGAAGAATACAATAACAAGGTGCAGTCCTTGTGCTTTTCAACTGACAGCTATGATCTAATGAAATACACAGCCAAGTTGAGAACAGGTAAGTCATCACATAAAGCCTGTGATTAAATATCAGTACTGACTGCAAGTGCTTCAAGGAATCAGGAGCAGTTGTGCCCAATCCAGACCCAAGAGTCATGGCTGGAGTGCATAAAGCATGGACACTGAAAGCCCAGCCCTGTGCAAGAGGCAGGCCTTTTTGGCAATGGCCAGATGCTGGTTATCCGGCTAAGAAGCTTAATACTGATCCTATAGTGTAGAAAAAGCATCAAAGCTGTACAGCAGCAGAATATGGGGATGTATTTTCACACAATGTTTTGGGAGTTATTCTGGTTACAAACAAGATACCTTGGAGTAGGCAAGGCAACAAGGAGACATGAGATTGATCAGAATCTGGGCTGAAGTGGCGTACTTACAATCAACGGGAGCCAGTGGCTGGTTGATTTGGTTCCCAGCCTCTTACAAGACACACACGGACACTTGGAGAAGAGGGGAAGCAAACCAGAGTTACGGTTGCAGAGAGTAGAATGATGCTTTAGAAGAAACATCTGCACTGGACATACATGGCCTTGTGAAACATTGGTGAGGAGAAATGATTTCTAAAGAGAGTAAAGTAGAATAAGAAAAGCGAGATGTTCGAAGGTAAATCTAGAAAAGAAATGCATTACAAAAACACAGAAGAAACGCAGAATAACCATGCAAACAAGTCCTTGGAAAAACAGAAGATTCTACTCTCAGCCTAGAAGTTGAGAAGAGTGTCAAAGAAGAGTTCACAACATGGTATCATGCAGCATGGACCAAAGGCACTAGCACTGATTCTCAGTAATCCCAGTAAGCCTCACATGCCTCCAACCCCCCAGTCGATCTTTCTTAATCTTCAATTACTAACTCCCATACCCATCATTTAACACACATCTGGCTCTTTTTTAATGTAGAACATTGACCCACACATACTAAGATGTTATCTCTTATCTTCTCAATATTGGTATAATAAACTGCTTGGGAGATGAGATCATAATGTATAATTTACATGCCCCCCTACTGTGCTTCTGCATTGCCATACCTTTAGCACTAATTCAGAAATATTTCTAACTGTACCTAAAATGAGTTATTTATTGGGGCACACAAATAAAGACTAGTTGAATCTAAGGAAAAGACATAGACATGAGTCTAGTGGTGCTTACTACTCAAAGTGTGGTCCGAGAACCAGCAACATCAACAGCAGCTGTGAACCTGTTAAAAATGCAGAATCTCAGCTGCCAGCTCAGGCCAAAGGAATCAGAATCTGCATTTTAACAAAATCCCCAGATTACTGATGTCTATACAGATTTAAATTTGAAAAGAAAAATTATTCTATAACTGTGTTACCAAAGGAATTAGAGGGGAGGAAATCACATGACTTTAAGGGTAAGTGCACATGCTAAGACCCAACCTAACTTCTGCTCAGACCCGTGGCCCAGGGATGGAGTCCAGGCCCTTGAGAGATGTGATAACAACAGATGAGGAAGCAATTCTAGCTTTTGATAGATCCTGTCAGGAACCACCATTAAATTTAATTATAAGAAGAGTTTTACATGGGGCTTGTGAGTTGGCTCAGCAGGTAAAGGTGTTTGCTGTCCAAAAATACAAGCCTGATAACCTGAGTTCAATCTCCAGAACTCACATAAGGATGGTAGAAGAGAACCCAATTCACACAGTTGTCATATGATCTATACACAACAATAATAAATAAAAGAAAAATTTTAAAAGAAAGGTTTTATAGGTTGTATTTACTTATTTGTATTTTCTCAATTGTACAAATACTCTGACTTCTTGATGATTCTATTTATTCTCTATATATCTACCCAGCCCTAAGAATTTTTGACACAATTCTGTATCTCATTTGTTCTTTCACAGTACAATGTCTTAAATACTTTTTTTGGACTAATTGAAAGCCAAACCTGAAAATGCAAATGCAACTCTAACCCAAAATAGAAAAGACCCATGACTAAAGGAGCTGTTCTACAAGCACTGCTGTCGAAATGATTATCGGGCAAAAGCTCCCTAAAGAAAGGACTAGATACACAGGAAGGGCTATTATATACCATAGGATATACAGCGTGAGGCCTATGGCAGGATCTTTCCTTAGCTGGGAATGTGTTCAATGTTTAGATGTTCTTTGTGTTCCCTAAGTGTATTTAGTATCACCATCTCAAGATATCACAGTGCATCTTTTATTATTTTCTCTTGTATGTGTATGTATGTCTGTGTCTGTGTGTCTGTGTATATGTGTGTTTGCATGCATGTGCAGGCCAGAAGACAATGTTCCATGTCTCTTCCATGATTCTCTAGTTTATTTTGTGAGATAGGTTCTCTCATTCAAAGAGTTCATCCATTCAGGTTATTACCTGATAATTAACATACTCTAAAATCTTACTTTTTCAGTGGAAAAATGTCTTGATAAAACTGTTGAAATCCAAACTGTGAAAGTAATAACTTGTAATGCTATATTTCAAAGATGGCTGTTGAATACACCACGGCAGGCCTTTGCAATGTAGTGCTTCCTTGTCGGAACTGCATCAGGAACTTCATTTGCTGCACGCACACTGGAAATCCCACACCCCTACAAACTATTATCCTCCAGATTTTCCTGACCCTGTTTCAACCAGATGTCATGTTGTAAGACCTGCTAGTGTCTACTGGGATCTGTTCTTTTTCACTTTTGGGATAGTGTGACTACTGAGGCGGGTTTTTCCTTTAAAAAGAATAAAAAAGAAAAAAAGAAGGGAGGGACGGATGGAGGGAAGGAGGGAAGGAGGAAGGGGAAAAGGGAAGAAAAAGGAAGAGAACTCACATGCTCTCGCAGAACCTGGTCAGGGTGCTGGGTTTCTCCTGGTTGCGTCTTTGTCGAAACCAGCGCTGAATGCTGCGGACATCCCAGTCCAGCTGCTTGGAGAGTCCCTCCAATCTCTTCTCATCAGGATGCTATGAAGCAAGATACCAGGAAAACCGTTCTCACAAATTTTTATTTACACGATAAACATATTTTCTCTCACACATGGCTGAATGTCCCCCTCTGTTTTCTACTGCTGAGATTTCAGTGTTTGCCACTGAGGAGCCAGTCTTTCCATTAGTGGAATGAACACAAATAATACTGACATTACTCATTATGAAACAAGATGGAAAAATATCAATCTTGCTCTAATGCTTGCATTTCTGATCAGAAAACACTTCCTGTGAAGCAACCAGTAACCGAGATTGGATGGAATAGCCAACGGGCTGAGTCAGCTCCATTAGCCATTAGGGGAAGGAGAATTTGGAGAGGCATAACTCAAAAATTTTACTTTCTTAGGAAAAATATATTCATGTATCTAGATCATGTAGAATAGACAACAAGCATGGGGAAATCCCAGCATGCATCACTTGAGGTACCATTCCTAGTACTAAACATGTTTTCTCTCTCTCCTCCCCCACCCATTCTTTCTTTCGTTATCCTCTTGACCATATCCCACATTTGTCCATTTACTACTTGAAGGAGCTAGCTTGGTGAAAAGGAAAGGCTAGCCTGAGACAGCAGTCATAGATTCAGAGCCTTCTGATCAGCCTACATGGGAACATGGTAAGAACTGTGGAAGTGTGCGCTCAACTGAGTACATGCTACCTTTCCTTTCTCCCTCCCCTCTTTTCAACATGCCTCCTGCTAACAATCATGAAAGGGAAACCTACTGTGCACAGTCAGTCTATTGTAACAAATCTGGCCAAGAGAAGCTCATCCATTTATTTATTCTGTTTACGTTAGTACTGGTGATCAGAGGAAGTAAAGCAAAATGGGAGAGGGGACAAGCTGACCAGGCCTTAAGCCACAAGAATAAAAGGTACATATGACACCCTCCTAAAAGCATCTCATCACCTCAGGAAGTCTGTGTTCCCCCACAATTCATGGGTTCGAGTTCTAACCTGCAGTGTGATGGTGTGAGGAAGTAAGGACTTTAAGTAGGTCATTGGGTGGAGTTCTCTCAGTGAGATTTGTACCCTGATAAGACGATGATATACCAAAGAGTTTGCAGCTGCATCCTCTTACTCTTCCTCCACTTTCTTCCCTCCCACCCTCCCTCTATCCCTCATTCGCTTCTCTCCCAAAACCAAGAATTGGAAAATATGTGCATCCAGATCTCAGAATTGTGAGAAATAAGTGTTATTTAACTCCCTGGTCTGTGGTGTTCTGTCATGGCAGCCTTAACCAATGAAGACAGACAGACACACAGAAACCATAGCAAGTGGCACTCAAGTACAAGATGTTCTGATTTTGTGCCTGTAAATACTACTTTCCAGCTTTCAATTGAGCATGTGCAGAGTTCTTTGTAGCAGTAATGATGCTATCCACACTTTCCTCTCCTTTGATGTCTTTGTGTGTATGTGTGTGTGTTGTGTGTGTGTGTGTTGTGTGTGTGTGTCTATCTGTCTGTCTGTCTGTCTGTCTGTCTGTCTGCAGCATGTGTATAGGTGCCAGGGAGGCCAGAAGAGGGTGCTAGATCCCCTAGAACTGGAGTTAAAGGAGGTTCTAAGCCACCCAACATGGGTACTGGGAACTGCATTCAGGTCCTCTGCAAGAACAACAAGCACTCTTAATCACTGACCCACCTCTCCTGCCACTTATCTTTTCTTTATTTTTTTGAGACCGGGCTTCCTGTAGCCCCAGCTAGCCTGGAACACCCTATGTAGACCAGGCTGGTCTTGACCTCACAGAGATTTCCCTCCCTCTGCCCTTGCCTCTGCCTCCACAGTGCTGGCATTAAAGGTATGTACCATGCTCAACTCAGCTCCTTTAACTTAACTGAAAATATGGGCAGGGGAAACAAGTTACTGTCTACATTATATTGATTATATCACTTTCTTAGAGAAATTCTTTTTCAAATCTTATTTTGACAATTTTCACATATATGCAACATATTATGATTATACCTGTCCCCCCCATTACCTCCCCTTAGCTCTCTTCCTTTCCCTTGGGACTCTTGTTCTTTGCAGCAAGTCCCCAGTGGCTACAACATTGAAGAAAATGACACCCCCTCCAGCAGTAATCATGAACAGTCAGCAGCTCCTTAGGAAGGGGTGGGACTTCATGGGCACAGGAAATGCATTTTTATTTCGATTCTTCTAAGTTTACTAATAGAGAAAAAAAAAATCATGTAGTTCACCAATTAAAATTGTCCAAAGTTTCACCTTGCAACTTGGTTCCTCTTATTCTGCCTCCCTCTTTCTTTCTTTCTCTTTCTTTCTTTCTTTCTTTCTTTCTTT
>VZQC01013896.1:2289856-2314998 GCA_009823505.1 Rhizomys pruinosus
TTTTTTTTTTTTGTTGTTGTTGTTTTTGGTCTTTTTGAGACAGGGTCTCCCTGTAGCTCCAGCTGTCCTGGAACTTACTTTGTAGACCAGGCTGGCCTTGAACTGACAAAGATCCACCTGCCTCTGCCTCCCAAGTGCTAGGATCATCTTTTTCACATGATTTAAAATCACCTGTGTTTTTCTTTTTTGTGAAGAGAATGCTTGTGTTTTGCTTGTTTCTTGTTTCTTCACTCGTTATTTATTTGGCGGGACCCTAATCACCTGTCTTTATTGTAAGTTATATACTCTTTAATAGTATATCATCTGTGTTTTAAAATTAGCTTATAATGGTTGTTTTGCTTATTTATTATATGTAGATATTTGCTAAAATGTATTTTTGTTTAGCAATATTTTCTCTAATTATGATTTGGAATCATAATTTTAAAATACCCTTTGGGGACTGGAGAGATGGCCTAGTGGTTAAGAGCAACGACTGCTCTTGCAGAGGACCAGGGTTCGATCCCCAGCTCCCACATGGCAGCTGAGAACTGTCTTTAACTCCAGTTCCAGGGGAATCCAACACCCTCTTCTGACCTCCGCTGCATTGTATGACACAGGTGCACAAACCTACATGCAGACAGTACATTCATATACATACAAAAATAAAATTAAAAAAATAAAATAAAATACCCTTTGTACTCAAAATGTTCAAAAAAAAAATCTAGGCTTTCTTCTAAGACATTTAGGGTTTTGTTAGATTCAAATCTTTAGTGCACTTTGCATATGTACTCGCATTCAGTGCAAAGTGTGACTTATTTTATCTCCAAATCCCTACTCAATATCCTAACACTCATCTTTTCCCATTGGAAAAAAAAAATCACTCTGTTCTTCTACTGGCCTCTTATTCATGTCTCAGTAAGTTTTCCTCAGAGATCTTTGGTTTTATGTAAGAAGAGTTTCTAGGTAACAAGAATTAGGTTTTCTGAGCAGGACAGTTACTAATATGAATGCACTGCAACTGCACAAGACCTACCCATGTTCAAAGCTGGTCAAATTTTCGGCATAAAGGGGTAGGCAAGTAAGATGCTCCAGTCCTAGCATTAGGTTTTCTGAGCAGGACAGTTACTAATATGAATGCACTGCAACATGCACAAGACCTACCCATGTTCAAAGCTGGTCAAATTTTCGGCATAAAGGGGTAGGCAAGTAAGATGCTCCAGTCCTAGCTTGGGGACTATGGGCAACGGACAGCTGCTGGGAGAGGGAGAGTCAGTTCTCATTCAGGGGATGGACCCATACCAAAGGGCATTTGGGGAAACAAATTGGAGTTTACAGGTCCTAAAAAATAATAACAGAGTATGTGAAATCCGGTAAGGAGTAGCAAAGGCAGTGCAGATAAAGGATCAAATACAGAAAGTGATCAAAATACTGTATGAAATTCTCAAAAATTCAGTAAAAATATTCTTTTATTAGATTGTCTGTATTCGAAATTCCAGAAAGGCCAAATAAGCACATATTTTTGTACTTGTAATATGACCACACAAATTTCTTATATTAACATAAGGTGAACTAACATCTTCATTTAACTTGTCTTTTCAGTCTTTCATGAGTATTTAAAATTTCCCTCACACACTTCTTTACACAAGGTTATGTTTATTTCTGTGATGTTATTCTTTTTGGTTTTTATTAAAATAGGAGCATTATTACAATCTTTTAAGTACTTACTCTTTATATATGTATATGAAAGCCATTGGTTTCTGGCAAGTAATTTTGCTCAAAATTTCTAGGATAGTCTTTTCACTTGATTGTCCTTATTTTCCAAATAAACGATAGCACAATAGCGTACTACCAGAATACAAGCTCCATAAACAAAGAAAATATTTATATATTTTTGTACCAGCACACAGATTATAATAAGACTCTATAATTTCTTTTGGCCAGATAAATATTTAAGTAGAAATAGTTTTGCTTCCTCCTTTCTAATTTTTACAACTTTTTTTTCTTTCTATCTCAGTCCCACATGACCAACCTGTAAATCTCCCTCTCCCCTGCTTCTCTACCACCCAATACTTGTCAACAACAATATCTTTCTTAGAGTTTGCTCTTGCACTAACAAATATGCTTCTACTTCTCTTCAATTTGCCAACATTGCTTGCTAAGCTGCCTCCCACTTCGTAGGGATTATGCAATCAGTAAACTTTACTTCCTACCTTCCCCTTTCCCTCAATTCAAGTTAGTTGTATCATTTTATATTGTAAGAACATATAATGCTAACATTCTGTTCTGTAACCAGTCCTCACATTTCTTTCCTCTTTTAGTTTTACAGCTCAAATATATTTAAATTTTGCCAACTTTCACAGTAATTTTTTAGTTAGCTAAAATAAATGATTTAACAATCTCCTTGACAAAGAAGAGAATGAGGGAGGACAAATTATAGGTAATCTGCCTATAATTTTTGTAGGTTTATTTTAGTATTGATCTGTGTGTGTGCGTGTGTGCATGTGTGTGTGTGTGTGTGCGTGTGTGTACGTGTGCATGTGTGTATGCAGAGTCCAGAGGATGTTAGCACTGGTGTTTAGAGCAGTTGTGAACACCCTAATGGGGCTGCTGGGAACCCAACACCAGTCCCCTGGAAGAACAGCAAGCACTCTTAACCACTGAACCATCTCTCTATTCCCTTTGGCTCCAAGTTTTAACTAGAGAGAGGAAGAGATTGCAGATCTTTATATAGGAAGTAAAAGCCCAATTGAAATTGTGACTCCTTTATGCAGTTTCCATGAGGTGTCACCAAACGTAATGGGCAGTGACTTGAGGTGATGCAGCTGCTTGGGGGTCACCCACACTTTTGTAAGTAGCCTCTCACAGTGCTCTATAGGAAAGCCCAATAAAATTTATAAGTCTTGTACAGTTGGACTTTAGTGAAAAGTACTTTGGTCTGTGGTAGGTACTCATTGGAGATGAATGAGCATTTGTCTGCATCTCCTCAGGAAAATGTAAAGTAATACCACAAAATTTGGCTTTAGAGCTGCTTTATATGCTTACCTTCATAGTTTCAGAACTAATTTGATTAGAAAAATTAGGTTCTTGCCTGTAAACTGGGATACCTGCAAGAAGAAAGGCGGTAAGGCCCTGCTGTCGAAGACCTGACATTAACATGGGAAAGAAGTATAGAGACCACACTTGCAAGTGTACAGTTGGTCTCTGGAATACCACAGAGTGTTGACAAAGGCCACTAAACCAATAAAGCAAATATTGGTCTCCTTGAGTCAAGCAAGACTCCTCCGTCAGCATCAGCTACACCTCACCTGCCTGGAAATACTGTGCAGCAGTGGCAGCCATATGTCTGCATATCCCAAATATAATTGGCTAGTAGCTCTCTCCTTGGAGGAATAATTCATGGCTGATGCTACAAGCTTACATCCTCTAGTGGTTAGGAGATGTTATAAGCCACAGTAAGACCTTGTCATCTTTTACAGAAAAACTATAGTTCATGGATTAGCATACCATCCAAACATCTGTCTATACCAAAGTAACCTACCATAATAATTAGTACTGTTTAAATACCTATATATCTAATTGCTTGTGCTTCATTAGTAGGATTGAAAAGGTTATTCCTGGACAAACTGTCAACCCATGAAAGGAAACAGCCTGAACTGATCAGAGTCCAAAATGACATCTCCAGAGAAAGTAGACTGTTTTGCTTCTCGCCCACCTGTGCCCCTTTTCTAAGCCTAGGGAACAATCTGCAGAAAAGGGGGCATGGTAGAATGTAAGGGCTGTGATTGGGGTGAATGGTGAAACTACAGCAATATAGACTGGACACTTATTTGATCAACATGATTGTACATATAAGCCCCTCCAGCTAGGTGGTGGGACCCTTGGGCTGTGTGGGTTTGGGCATAGCTGTTTGCAAACTGGTTTTACATGAAGGATGCTTGTACTCATAACTTATTACTTATTGTTAAAAAATGAAATAAAAAAAGAAAAATGAGGTACTTGGTTTTATGGAAATTACAGTAAATCCTCATTCAGTATAGACTCAAGGGTTGGAAAAATGCCTCAGTGGTTAAGAGCACTTGCTACTCTTGCAAAGAACACAGATTTGGGTCACCCAACATGGCAGCTATCAACATCCCATAACTTCAGTTTCAAGGGATCTGGTGCCTTCTTCTGCCCTCTTTGGGCATTATACATTTGTGATGTACACGCATGCAGGCAAAACACTCATACATGTAAATTTTGAAAAAAAAAGAAACTACACACACATACACAGACTCAGATAACTGGATAAAATTGCTCAAAATACAGGCACTAAAACATATTCACTACAGAGAAATAATCATTCTGTTTATTCGGAGGGGTCTGGCAACCCATTCCCATCCCCAAACTACAGAATCAGAATTTCTAGAAACACAACACAGAAACATGCATTGGAACTCCTCTTATGACACCAATGAAATTAAAATGTGTGAGCACTGGCTCAACAGATGCCACATCATTTACTATATGGTGTATGTACATTATTTTATTTAATCCTCTTGAAAACCTGTGGGGATATTATTCAAATGCTTTGACAAATGAGACTTCTGTTGTCTTCAAGGGTTAAGAAACTCACTGCATGCCAACTCTAATAAGAGAAAGCGCCAGGATTTGAACTTAAAAACCTGGGTCTGACCCAAGCAAACACCAAGGCTCCTAATTGTCTCATAATGTTTACATAATGTTAGATTTCTTTGTAGGGTAGAAGGAATGAGAGACAGACCAAACAACAGACAGATATTACCACAAAAGAAACTGCTGGGCTGAAGAGATGGCTCAGTGGTTAAGAGTACTGGCTGCTCTTGCAGAGGACCCAAGTTCTACCATTCCTAGCACCCATACTGGGGCTAATAACTATCTATGACTCCAGTTTCAGGGGGTCTGACACCCTTTCCTGGCCTCTGTGGGCACTGCATGCACCTGGTGGACTTATATACATGGGGATAAAGCACTCATGCATATAAAATTAAAATAATAAAATATTTTTACAAAGAAGAAACTCCTGAAGAACATTATAATCTTCAATGCATCTGTGACTGTCACTGTTGAGAGCTACCTATTCAAAGAAGAGCAGTGCAGTCATCCAGACACGGCTCCAAATTCAGAAGGAACTTTAATGCTCTGTGGCTAACTAACATCTTGAAACTCTACATCTTTCTTCATGCAATTTATCATTCTAAGTGAAGTCCAATAGGGCAACGGAGCATTCTGTGGACACTTCAGAGTCTGGGTTCATCCATAGGTTTATCACATCCTAAGATGGGCATTTATTTGCCTCTTTCCCTATTTCCTGCCTCTCCTACCTCTCCTTCTGTACCCTATCTACTGATACCTCCTGCCTTTGGCCCTTAAGAGGAGCCTGAGTTCAAGCAAAGGGAACATGGAGAGGTGAGGTAGGGTTTTTCTTTGAGAGTTTTTTTGATAAGGAGCAAAACAGCCACCTTGGAGTGTCCTGTGAGCACCTTGGCTGGGGTGAGCCTCCTGCCTACCTGCAAGCTTTTAGTTGAGGCATGGAGGTCATCTGTCCACCATGAGCTAGGTCGGCAGGCCCTTCAGGGGGGGGAGGCCTACCTGAACTTTGCCCTCAATTCCAAGACACAGTGTATCTAACAGTGGCTGGAGTGAAGGGAATTATAGCAGCAGGCAAGCTGTGTATGTGCTTGTTGCTATGTCATACAGTGCTGGCCCTCAAGGTGTGTAGGAGGGCCTGTAAGTACCCCATCAGTATTCCTCTGCCTACAGACAAAACAAATTAAAAACACCTTAGCTGGAGTGGGAATGCACCTCTGTGGTACAGCATTTGCCCAGCATTTGTTTTGTTTGTTTTAATTTTGGTCTTTTTGTAGCCCCAGCTGGCCTGGAATTTGCTATGTAAACCAGGCTGGCCTTGAACTCACAGAGATCCACCTGCATCTGCCTCCTGAGTGCTGGAAGCACCACACCCGGCCTAATTTGTAATGCTTTGAATTTGAGCTTCAGTGTTGGAAGAAACAAAGAGAATGACAGTTCTTTCACATCTGCATTTTAAAAAGAGATAGCTTTATTTTTGTAAGCTAAATTGGTCTACTACATGAGAAGGTGAGTTTTTAAAAAATATTTTCTTCCATTAAATATCACAGGATATGTGTCCCATCAGGCTGGAATCTAACAATCTGAAGTGATCCCAGGAATCTATCAAAAGAGCATTCCCTAAAATTCCATTCATTCTTCTCTACTGCTTTACAGAGTTATTAAAAAATACCTGGTCCTTTTTCATATTTTCCCAGGGAAAAACTATCATTTTTAAGAGGACAGAGAAGAAAGTCCTGTGGAATTTTGGCAGAAATGAAGACCACAAAATAAACAAGTGTCTGGACACTTGAAGTAATTAATAGCTTCGAGACAAGAGACAAATTGAACAAATGGCTAGAACTGCAAATACCAAAAAAAACAGAATTTGCTTAACACTGTCAAATCATATCTTAGAGACATGCATAATTCTTCCAGAAAAATGAAAAGGAAAGTGAACCATGTGATCCATAAACATGCAGCACTTGTCATGGAATGGTATATTCCTTCTGCTCTTTTCTGGTCTCTTATCCAGCCAAGATAAGCCAAGATTCCCTGCGATCTCAGAGATCCAGAGCGAGCGAGGTGGCTGTTTCAGTCTGTCACTGCTTCAGATGGAGGGTTTATGATGTTTTTCTTCCTCCTATTGGTTCTTCAACATGTATTAATTCAGTCTTTCCTCATCCCTTCCCCTGTTCCCTTCTTTCCAGCAGTTTGGACTTTAATTTAATTCCCTAATACCGAGCATTGATCTCTACATTTAGTCACCACTGTGAACCTGTCTCTAGTCTTCTTCAAATATGGCTTTTTAATGTGGTTCACATTTGTTAATTTATCACAACTTCTAGAATGACTGGATGGCACTATAACCCAACAGGTCACCCCTGCCTCTCTCTCTCTCTCTCTCTCTCTCTCTCTCTCTCTCTCTCTCTCTCTCACACACACACATACACACACATACACTAGTCTTCCAAGCTGATGGAGAGGAGAGAAAGATGTTATTTTACCATGAAAAAAAGGCTTGGGAAGAGGATGATAATGGCTACTGCCCCCCCTGCCTCTCTCTCTCTCNTTGTTGTGTTTTCTTTTGGTCACGCCTATTGGTTCTTCAACATTGTTAGTTAATTCCAGTGTCTTCCTATCCGCTTATCCTGTTCCCTTCATTTCCAGCAGTTGGGATCTTTAATTTAATTCCCTAATACCGAGCACATTGATCTTACCATATTAGTCACCATCCTCGTGTAATCCCCTTTTCCTTAGGTTCTTCACTTCAATCATATATGGTTTCTAACTTTCCACTATTTTGTATATTAGTGGTTCCTACCAATTTAGTTGAGATTATCACAAACTTCTAGAATGGGGAGCTGGAGGCACTATGTTATAACCCAAAGTCAGGCTCACCCCCTGCACTCTCTCTCTCTTCTCTGTCTCTCTCTCTCTCTTCTCTCTCTCTCTCTCTCTCTCTCAGTTTATCACACACACAACATGAATCTACACATAACACACACACACACACACACACACACACCCCACCCTGAAAGCTCTACTTGATTCCTTCCACCTAGTCCTTATCTGTATGCTTCATGTGACCTGAGACTACAAGAGGACTAGACTGGACTAATGAATATCTTATCAAGACTTACTAGACTGGACTAATGAATATCTTATCAAGACTTTCGCAGCCAAACTTGTGAAATCAAGTAAAGCCAACCAAGAGGTCACAAACCCCTCTTCTTTTATTAGTTGTTTAGTCTTTGGGTCCAGTCATACCTCCTGTATTCTCTCTGAGGACCCACCATCCAACAGGAGGCAAAGTAAGAAAGGATTCTTAAAGCCCAGAGAGAAGGGACAAAGCGACTGCAAATTAAGGATGGTTATGGCAAACATTTGATTCCCAAGAGAAGACACTCATACCTTTGTGATTGCAGTGAAGACCTTTTCCAGAATGGCGTTTGGCTGGGCAATTTGTGGTCCATTGGCCTGGATGTTGAGGGCTATGGCACAAGGTTTAGCCACAAATCTAATGGTATAAAAAAAGAAGAAGAAAGTCAGAAATTATACTTTTTATAGGCGATTTCTTTACCATTAGTTACACAGTGCTCAGTTATACTAACTAGATGTTTATAGGACTCTGTGGGTGTATACTGGCAACATTCACATAGGTAACTATAAAGCACATCTCACTGTTTTTCTTTCCTTTTCATGTTAGCAGCAGTAACATTAAAAAAGAGATCCTCTGGGGCTGGAGAGATGGCCTAGCAGTTAAGATCGCCTACCGCTCTTACAGAGGACCCAGGTTCGATCCACAGCACCCACATGGCCGCCGAGAACCGTCTGAAACTCCAATTCCAGGAGAACTCCAGTTCCAGGGGAATCCGACACCCTCTTCTGACCTCTGCAGCATTGCACGACACGGGTGCACAAACTTGCATGCAGACAGTACATTCATACACATACAAAATAAATTAAAAAAAAAAAGAGATCCTTTAAGAACATTTAAACTCTAATAAGACTGAACAAATAATCAGAAGATCCTCTACACCATAAAAAAAGAAAAGAAAAAAGGAATTCCACATGAAAGTACAATGGTACAAATGAGATCTAGAAATAAATGGCATAATTTATAGTCTTCCTACTAACACATGTAGGCACATTATTATATAAACGTGTGTGCTAAGCATATGAATACACATGAGATAGTGTATGGTTTTTGACTACTTTGGTCATAATCTTGGCCATTTTTGTTTCCATAATCTAAGTGTAGCTAATCTTCTGCTCTGTGTGTGTGTGTGTGTGTGTTTGCTTCTTTCTCACAGGAACAATGAAGAATGTTAAATGGCAGACTGTCTCAGACAAGCTAAAAGCCTGAAGTGTTTACAAGCATGAGTGGAACTGTTTTTATCCTAAGCAAATGCCCATGCCAAGAAGAATGAGAAGGGGAGCCTCATTTCTCACATGTGACACGAGTGAGGCTCTGAGAGGCACAATGCACAGGTCCCAGGGATGATGACAAGCTTTGTAAACTGCATTAAAAAGCACCTACACCTCCAAGATGTTTCACACTACTCAATAAATCTTCCATAATCATTTTCAGTGGTGACACTGAATACTTTTTTACTAATTTAATATCATATAAGAGATTATTAAGTTAACTCAATGGTGGCCAAAGACAGTAGCAATAAATTCATAAAACATCATGAGTCAACTTTAAATGAGGCTTCTGTAATTAAAATCATCAGTAGACAAAGAAGTATTTATTTATTTATTTATTTATTTATTTATTTATTTATTTATGTCTTATGAGACAGGGTCTCCCTGTAGCTCCCGGCCTGGAACTCACTATGTAGGACCATGCTTGGCCTTGAACTCCACAGGATCCTCCGCCTGTGCTTCCCCAAGCTGCTAGGATACAGTGTGCCACAACCATTGCCAGCTAAGAGGTGTGTTTTTTTGTTTTCAGGTTTTTTTTTCTTTTTTTGGTCTTTTGTAGACGGGTCTCCCTTTCGTCCCAGCTGGCCTGGAGCTTCTATGTAGCCAGGCTGGCTTTGCACTCACAGAGATCCACCTAAGTCTGTGTATTCAAGGAGGCACCATGCCAGCCGAAAGTTTTTCTTTTATTCAGGGAACATAATGGGGTGTGCCGGTGGGCCTCAGTCACCACATCCATGTCCGCACTCAGGCACATTTCACTTGCAAGAAAAGTGAAGAAATTAGCTGGGCATGGTGGTGCTTGCCTTAAATCCTAGCACTTTGGAGGCAGAGGTCAGGTGCTCTTTGTGAGTTAAGGCCGGCCTGGTCTACAGAGGTGAGTTCCAGGACAGCTGGGGCTACAGGGAGACCCTGTCTCAAAACGCCAAAAAAAAAAAAAAAAAAAAAAACAAACAAAAAGTGAAGAAATTTACTCAAACAGATAATGAAAAACTGTACATCTGCAAGCCTAGTCTAGCAAAGATCTCACAGAAAATGCAGTTTAGTACATGCTACCCCAGGGTCTCTAGGGGAAAGGGAGAAGAAAAGATTATCATTTTTCTCAGTTTATAAACCTTTTAGAAACTGGACTATTCCTCAAACCTTAGCTTTCTCAACTCTTTCTAGAGTAAGTCTTTCTGAGAGGTATCAGTGCTATCTAAACTTTCTTTTCCTAATATATTCTGAGCCTTCATTAAGTATAACATGATTTTGCAAAACGGCCTAAAACAGTTGAGAAAAGACCAAGTCAGACCGCGAGTTTGGTGGCACACTCCATTAATGCTAGCACTTGGGAGGCAGAGGAAGGGCGGATCTTCGTGGTTCAAGGCCAGCCCTGGTTCTAAGAGGGGAGTTCCAGGACAGCTGGCTGTACAGGCGAGACCCTGTCTCAAAAAACCAAAAAAAAAAAAAAAAAAAAAAAAAAGACAAGTCAGTTAATGTACAATAACCATAACCAAATCCAGAATTTGTTTCTTTAACTAAGTTTCCTACTGGCTGACTGTGTCCTTGACAAAGGTTTAATGGAGGGTATAAAAAGATGCAAGTACATGGGGCTGGAGAGATTGCCTAGCGGTTAAGAGTGCTGATTTCGATCCCTAGCACCCACATGGCAGCTGAGATCCATCTTTAACTCCAGTTCCAGGGGAATCTGACACCCTCTTCTGACCTCCGCGACACTGCATGACATGGGTGCACAAACCTACATGCAGACAGTACATTCATACACATAAAAAATAAATAAAAAAATTTATTTAAAAAGATGCAAGTACTGTGGAGATAAGCTAAAAGGCGAAACTAAGTTGTTATAAAGGCCCAAATCCATTCTCCCATGATTTCTTTCTTCCCTTCTCTTAATTTTCCTCCAGCCAACCTCATTTTCTTCATTCCCACAGCTTCTGAAATATTATATTCAAATCCATTTGGGATTCTGTCCCCATCTTTGTAAACAGCCTGCTGATCAAATACAAAGGCTGGTCACTTCCTTTTTGAATAACCTGAGAACGGGATGACATTTCTTGAAGGACAATGTAATAACTAGCTATCCATACTGACTTACTAACCAAGATAAATTGCAAATTTTGAAAATTTGGGGGGAAGGTAGGCATAGAAGAGGAATGACAGATGAGTTTAAGAGAATTTAACTTGATGTAAAATATGAAGCCCTTTAAAATTTAAATGGCCTGCGGTGAGTGCACACAATAAATCAAACCACTTGAATTTCTGCAAGAAGTTACTCTGTCCTAGGACGTTCTTATTTATATGCATGGGACACTGTGGACATTCAACTAATATCTGATGCATGAATGGATGAGTGAACAAATCAGCTAATTTTTATTATTAATAATTATATTATTAATAATATTAATAATATTAATTATTAATAATTAATAAATTTTTATTGTCTTTTCCAGTGGGGTGTTGTGTTTTTAACTCCTTAGAATATCACATTTTACTCTAAGTCATCTGGGTCTAGACAGTTAGGAGGTTGACCTTCCAGTACCAGAAGCATTTCTTTAATTCCCGGTCTCCCTTATGACATCAGGACTGCCTCAAGGAGCTGTTGGGTCTGCTCCGACAACTCCTGTTGCTTAGCCAGCACAGAGAACCAAACCATTTTCAAGACAGAAAATTATATGAAATAGGAAGAGTTCATCTCAAATTTTCAATGACAGAAAAGAAGAGCATGTAACTTTTATTCCTAATAGGTATCCCTAGTTACAGGAAAATATAAAAATTTTGTGTTTACTCTCTGAAGAATTTGTAAATCATCTCTAACCT
Organism: Rhizomys pruinosus; assembly: GCA_009823505.1. NCBI lineage: Eukaryota > Metazoa > Chordata > Mammalia > Rodentia > Spalacidae > Rhizomys > Rhizomys pruinosus. The sequence continues at coordinate 2,301,671 of VZQC01013896.1, forward strand.
CCTTTTTTTTTCAGAGAATATATTAAATTCCAAATAAAACTCCTGTCACAGCTACAGCAATTTTATTACTTTCTGTCATGGTCCATCAGAAAAAAGGCATTCTTTGTAATGACAGCCCTATAAAAAATAAGTACACAAAACTATCTTCCACAGTGGGAGAGAGGAAGAAGGCAAGGGAGAAGGAAGAGAGGGAGAGATGGAGAGAGAAATGGAGAAATACAGATCAGTGACAGGGTAGTTGCACCAACAAATACAATAGTAGAATAGAAGTAGGCACTTGCAAGCTTTGATGGTTACCTATACCAGGAAGTGCTCATCGAATTACTTTTTTATCAAATGCAGCATCGACACCTTCAAAGATCAAACATCTATAAAACACTTTCATGAACTAGAATTGATAGAAAATATAATATGGATATAAGCTTTGAAAAATACTGGTTTTAGTTAAAAAGCAAAGAAAACTTTCTATTTTTCAATTCATAGGAACAACATGTATTTGTACTTTAAACATGAACTAAACAACCTTGCACATGACTGAAGGAAGCATGAACAGTGCCTCAGTTGGAGGTATGCATAAAATATGAAGGATTCACTATATTCAAAGATGTATACAGTCTAGAAAAGGAAGTTTGTAAAGGTATTTACAGGGTGTGTGCCACTGTTCTAATCATTTTAAATTATTGATCTTCAGTGGTTGCACTGCCAGGATCTGTTAGTCCTTTCCAACAGTAGTAGCAATCCCTACTTTTTTAAGGATAGAAAGCCTGTGATGGTAGACATGTGATCCCATACAGGTGATAAAACTGTATAGAGACTTCTCTCTCTCACATACACACATAGATACACACACACACACACACACACACACACACACACACACACACACCTGTTCAAGCAAAACTGGAGGAAACAGACCAAAATTACAAAATTATATTGGTATCAATATCCTGGTTGTAATATTCTACTGCTTTGTATCAAGGTATCTAAATGGGTAAAGTGTTCATGAGATCTGGCTATACTAATAGTGCAAATGGATATAAGTCTATGACTTTCTCAATAGAGATTTCAACTAACAAAAAAAATCACTGGATTTTCTGTTCTGTTGGATTTGCAGTTCTGTTCCTGATGTTGAGGAACAAGTTCCTGTCAGACTTTCCATTTAAAAAAAATTCTGCACAACACACTAATTCCTTCTCCTTCTCTCCCCAAAGTCCAAACAAAAAAACACAAGTGCTACCTGAGGGCTTCAGACAAAGAATGAAGGAAAACAGGCTTCGGAAATGAGTCAGTGTAGGTACAAGCTAAGTGCAAGGGAAACAAAGAAGTCATGTGTCCAAATCCCACTTCAGGTTTTTTAGATTGTCAAATGGGGGGAAGTAGATTTTTAAGAATGATCAAAATGGCACATTTATTATAAAATATTAAAGTACTTGAAAGGTCTTTGAAACTAATCAAAACCCATTAACAGTAAATGTAACAGTTAAATCCAATTATAAGCAATAACATATAACCCACTCCAGATTGTATGGGAAAGAAATCTGAATTTGTACATGTAAAAATTCAAGACCCAAGAAGTAGAAAGAGGTGATATGTGTGATTCTTTGCTAACTATTAGCATTACAGAAAGTATTAAAAACTTAAAGGTAATGAGAATAGAATAGATTGGAGTTTGAAAACCAATTGGGGGTGCAAGTTTAGACATACATATGAGTAGGTGACCGAGTAAGCATTTTTGTGTGTCTGTGTACACTATATTCTTATTTAAGACAACACTGCTCTTAGAAAAAAAATATTTAGTGGAGAGCCAGAAGAGAGAAAGAGAGCCAGTATTTATAAATAGCTGTCACAGTCTAGGCACTTTGTAATGTTTTATTCTTAAAAAAATTAAAGAAAAACTCTTTGAAGTAGGTATCAGCCCTATTTTATATAATTCTAACCTAAAGCTCAGTGAAATTAAAATGTATTCCCAAGGTTTTAAAGCTAAAGAATTTAGGCCAAATTTAGACCCAATCATTCCTGAAATAATCTATAAATAATGATATTCTCCCTTTCATTGAGAAAAGTTACTTTAAAAGACATTATTAAATATCTGTGATATGGAAATCCACTTGCTTAGTAGTCCTGCATTTAGGCAACCATTTAAGGAAATATGTCAAACAAAGAAGAAAAGCCATATATGTAACAATAGCCACACACCATCATCTGTTGGAAGAAAATAAGCTGGTTAATGTCTCACTAACAAATGACTCACTGTATATCCAAGCACATCAGCCCTGCCCTAAGCTTATATTAGGCCCTAGCACTGAACACTACCCTTGCTTTTATGGACCTTATTTTCTAGCAAGGAGAGATTTGAAAAATAAAAAGCAAACTTAGTAGTAGGTTATACCACACAGTGAAAACTGCTATAGAGAAAAATTAGGTCTCCTATGGAAAATAAGGGTATCAGAAAGGGACTGCAACTCTAAATAGACTAGCCAGGTCACACCCCATTAAGAAAGTGATGATGTAAGTGAATGTGCAGAGTTGAAGGCTATATAACAAGAAACACAATGCCAAACAGGAGAAACCTCCCTTTGAGTGGTTGCAGGGTATTCCAAGAGACTCCTAAAAACACAGGCTATGGCCAGAGACCTAGATTTCCTCCTAGAATTTTAAGATAAGCCCCTCTTGCAGAAGACATACTTCAAACACTTGGAACAACCTGATCTGGAAGCCTCCTCCCTGAAGAGCAGTTCTCACCATACTGGAAGCCACTAAGGGAGAAAATCAACCAGTGGTCCAACCCCAGCTGTAAAGCCTAATAACCAGAACAGCTGGCACAGCAAACTATCACTACTGGTGAAGTAGTGGCACTTTGATCTTGGGGATAATCATCAGCTATTTAATTGCATGTACACCTGCTCAATGGAAGGGAACTCATGCGCTACCAAACATAGCCAAATAACACATGGCTGGAGAGGTCACAAATCCTAGACAAAAACCTACATCTGTCACATCCCTAGACAAATGTATTTTCTTACTGTATGATAAATATGAATCCTTTTAACAGACAAGTATACTGGTCATGGTCATCATAGAATCTTTTTTTTTTTTTTGCAACAGATAGAGACTCAACAAAGTTCCACAATTGGTCAAATGCAGAAAATAAGTGTCTGTGAGATGCCCAGCCCCAAGTGACACATCTACAATGGAACTTCTAAAGCTAAGGTTCAGAGAACATATTGGAACAGAGGACAGAGAGAATATTAATGCATCTCTCAACACTTCCTCATCCAAGAGATGGTAAATAACTTAGAAAGTCACAATTGGCCAAAGTGTAGAGAATAACAGATGTATTGTATATATCCCTGGATAGGACCCCCATATTAAACTTCACCCACCCAGGGCTCAGGGACCATTGCAGGAGACTGGGCAGGAAGACTATAAGAGGTAGTGATGGTGAATGACCAGAAGGAAACAGTTTTACAGGCTTCTGGGAACTTGCTCATAGGAACTTCCAGCAATGGTGACAGCATGCACAAGACCCATGCAAACTCAAAGCAGAAAACACCCAGCACAGAACTAGGGAAATGGATAAGAAGCTCCAGCCTTAGTGGAGGCAGCCAACTGCTGGGTGAGGGAGAGGTGATCTTCTTTAAGGGAGTGACCTACGTAAGCTGACCAGGCTCCAGTGGATGAACTCACAGCAAGGGACATCTAGGGACACAAACCTGACTAGATAGGCCTTAACATATATGACAGAATATATGAAATCCAGCGGGGGCTATGGAGGGTACAGATATGGGAGGGGAGTCTAAACACTATTAAGACATATTGTGTGAAATGAACCATATATATATAGATAAGTATATATAAATATAATATATTATATATATTGTATTATTATTTGTTCTGAGGACAGGGTCTCCCTGTAGCCCCCAGCTTGGCCCTGGAACTCAATAAGTAGACCAGGGTGGCCTTGATACTCACATAGAACACCGTGCCTCTGCCCCGAACTCTGTGGTTAAAGGCATGCAAACCACCATAGTCTTGAAAAAATGATTTATACTGAGCTGGGAGAGATGGTCCTCAGTGTTAAGAAGCAACCGATTCTGCCTCTGCAGAGGACCCAGGTTCATCCTCCATCACCCACACTGGTGGCCTGAGATCTCGTCCTTTGGACTGCCTTAGCTCTCAGGGGATTAACCGGCCACCCTTCTTGACCTCCCAGCAATGCACTGACACGGGTGCTACAAACTTACATGCAGACACAGGATGACAACCCGAACAGAAATAAAATGAATAATAAAAAATACATTCCTAAAATATGGATACTATGAGGGGAAAAGAAAGAAGAAAGGAGAGGGAGGACAGAGGAGGGAGTGGGAGGGGAGGGAGGGAGGGAGGGAGAGAGGTAAAATGATGAGATACCTGAAGGAAGTAGGAAATGTGGCAGGAAAAGGAGTTGAGGAAGCCAAGGATGAAGACCTAGAAGCTAGAGCACAGCCTCAATGCTGAAGATGAGCCAGGGCCTGTGTCTGGATGCAAGTCAGCATAAGAGGTAAACAGCAGCAGCGTCGGAGAGTGACAGGCCCTAGTGTCTTACAGGTCATTCTAAGGACTTTGGGTTTTACCCTGAATGAGGTGGGGAAGTCAATGAAGTATGTTGAAAAGAAAAAGATCAGACTTTTATTTTAACAAGATAACTAGCTCTTATTGAGTACAGACTGAAAGGGGTGGATGGGAACAGCAAGGGCAGCTTGAGGTTGCTGCACAGCACCAGAAAAGAGATGCTGAGAGATGTTCACGCTCCAGAGCCATGGTGCAGGCTGGGGCTACGGTGCTCTGGATAACTGAGTATGAGGAGAAAGAGGAAAGGGAAAAAAGGTGTTCAGCCTGAGCACTTCAAGGGACACAGCTAGGCTTGGGGGATGGGATGAAGATGGCGTCAGCAGGAAGCATGGTAAACCAGAGGCTATACTAAAAATACTGTGTACAGGGGCTGGAGAGATGGCCTAGCAGATAAGAGCACCGACTGCTCTTGCAAAGGACCTGGGTTCGATCCCCAGCACCCACATGGTGGCTGAGAACCATCTTTAACTCCAGTTCCAGGGGAATCCTACACCCTCTTCTGACCTCTGAGGCACTGCATGACACAGGTACACAGACCTTCATGCAGACAGTACATTCATACACAGAAAAATAAATAAATAAATAAATAAAATATTAAAAATACTGTGTATATATGTGATGTATGTGTGTGCACATATATGGGAATGTGGGTACGTATGTGAGTGTGGGCATATGAATGCATGGCATGCATGTGGAGGTCAGAAGACAACGTTGGGTGTCAGTTATCACCTTCAACCTTGTTTAAGACAGAGTCTCTTATGCACCACTGCATATCCCAGGCTAGTTAGTGTGAGAACTCCTGGAGACTCTCCTGTCCCTGCAGCCCCATTCACGGTAGGAGCCCTGTAGCTACAGACATACACTACCATGCCATGAATTACGTAGGTTCTGGGGATCCAAACTCAGGTCCTCACACCTGTATGGAAGCACTTTATATACTGAGCCATATCCCTCACTTGGGTTGTGCTTCGTAAGCTTTAGGTTTATATGTGCTGATGTCAAATAGGCAAGCAGATAGGGTGATCTGGAGTTCAGAAGACTATTGTCCTAAATTTCTTGTCATCAACATATAGAGGTAGACAAAGCCATAAGATGAAGACAATCCCAAAAATTATAAGTAAATGGGAGGGAGGATTTAAGCAATAAACCCTAGATAATGCCAATGTATAATATTTTAAATTAGAGTTTTAGGTTATTGAATATAATGAACTGTACAGTAAAAGAGAATTACAGACAAGACAAAGACAATCACAAATAGTACAACAGCAATGGCTCTAGACATTTCAGCCACAAAAATTCAACCGAGTCTTGAGTTTGTAACTTTTCTGGATTTCTAAAGTAGTGTAAATTAGATAGAGAAGAAAAAGAACCTATAAATCTACCATACAGGCTAATACTTTGCCATATTTTATTAAAGAAATCAGCATCATGCCACACACATGTGCAGAATCTGCTTTGCTTTTCCACTATTAATATTTCCCTTGGGAAATTGCATACCCTGTAAAACATGGTGTTTAATAATTGCACAGGCTTATATCATTGTTATTACTTTTTGTGATTGTCAAGATACTGAGGAAACAGTCACTGGGTTCTTTTTGACCAATAAACGCCAGTTCAAGTCTCATCTTGTTAACAAAGTATAGACAACCCAAGCAAAGGTGAATTAAAAGAATTAAGTCCTTTACCCTTACCACGGAGGTGACTCTATCATCACAGGATACCTAAGAGTATCACAGGATACTCTTCCAATCTGCTTCTTACTCCCAGACTTAAATTTAGGGTCATCCTTGTAGTTAATACCTACCAGGCTCAAAACAAAATCAACCATGAGTTTTAAAGAAAGACATGTCTAGACAATTCTAACATGAACTTTCTCTCTCTTTTTTTTTGGTCTTTTTTAGACAGGGTCTCCCTTTAGTCCCAGCTGGCCTGGAGCTTGTTATGTAGACAAGGCTGGCCTTGAACTCACAGAGATCCACCTGCTTCTGCCTCCTGAGTGCTGGCATTAAAGGCGTGCACCACCACACCTGGCCAACATGAGCTTTTTAAATTTTTATTTTATGTGTATGAGTGTATTGCTTGCATGCATTGTGCATGGTGTTGTACACTGCCTGTGGATGTCAGAAGAGGGCATCAGATCCCCTATAAGTGGAATTAGGATGGCTGTGATGTTGGGGCTGGGAATGGAATCAGGGTCCTCTGCAAGAGCAGCCAGTGCTCTTAATGCTGAGCCATCTCTCCAGCCTCTACAACATGAATTTTTATGTAAAGATTGTTGATAGTCAGTAGGATAATGGACAAAAGATGCTACACAGGCAAGTCACAGAAAAGAAAAGGGGAGTATCAAGAAATGTATTGTGATACTCAAGCTCCCTAGGGAAAGTAACCTTGCCACTCACGCCCATCATGTTGAGTCTGATAATGTACGATATGGTTGAGGATTTGGAGAAACAAAAATTCCTATAAACAGTTCATGGAAGTTTAGAGTTTAAAATTCACAAAAGCTACAAATCAGCTCAGAGAAGTAAGTCATAATGACTAATGCACACACAAAAATATGGTGATATTCACTCAGTTAGACAAGGATTGCAACACATATTACTTTCACTTATGATAGTTACAAAAATGTATGTTTTAATAAACTTTATTATTGGTAGTACTAAGAAGAAAACTGATAATAACTATTAGCGGGCATCTATACTGGTATAGCCTTTAAAATATAATTTATCAATATTCAATAAATTGCTAAAATGTCTAAGTCTTTGTGGAAATTATTAATCATATATATATATATATATATATCTCCACTAGAAATTTATTCTATAGACATACTGGCATTTTTAAAAAGAAAGTTTAGTGCAATTTTGTATGGAATGGTAAAAAAGGACAGGAAACATTTATCGGAAGGATACACATGGTATGGTATCCATACACACAATGAAATTCTGTAAGAGTGTTAAAATTAAGAATGCCCCTCCATGTTCAAGACACAGTAATAAATAGGGCTGGAGAGATGGCCTAGTGGTTAAGAGCACCAACTGCTCTTGCAGAGGACCCAGGTTCAATCCTCAGCACCCACATGGCGGCTGAGAACCATCTATAACTCCAATTCCAGGAGAACTCCAGTTCCAGGGGAATCCGACACCCTCTTCTGACCTCCACAGCATTGCACAACACGGGTGCACAGACCTGCATGCAGACAGTACATTCATACACATAAATAAATTAATTAAAAAATTTTGCCTTAAAAAAAAAGACACAGTAATAAATGTAAACTGGGAGGGGCTGGAGAGATAGCCCAGTAAAGAGCACTGGTTGTTTTTGTAGTGGATCTGGGTTCAATTCCTAGAACCCACATGGTAGTTTACAACCATCTGTAATTCTAATTCCAGGTCCAATTCTGACCTCTGCAGGCATTGCATGACATGGGTGAACTTATGCAATTGCAGGCAATACAGTCATATGCATAAAATAATATATATATATATATGTAAACTGCAAGATAGAAAACAATGAGTATAATATATCATTTGTGCACTTTAAAAATTATAAAGAATAGTGAGTTACATTTAATGATACTATTTGTGAGAGATTAAGAAATTAATTTTCATTTTAGACCTTTATATACTTGCATTAAAATTTGTTTGTATTTATGCTTGTATTTAAGTGAAAGGTAAGAACATTTAAATGTTTTAAGTGAGTATTTAGTAATGTGGAAATGTTCTCAGAATCAAGAGGCCAAACTATGTATACAATCAGTATTTGTGCAGTCATAAGTTTCTGGTACATAAAAGAAACCGAACAGATACTAAGAGGTCAGCCAGGTTTTTCCAGATGATAGGATTATGACTTACCTTCAGCATCTTAGGCTTTTCTATATTTTTCAACATCTTAAACGACTGTTCAAACTAATACCAAGATGAAAATAAGCAGTCGTGAAAACAGAATTGAACAGGATGGCTTCTGACCCAAATGCTATATTTCTTATGGAACTTGGTACCTGTTCCCAAATGATCCAAGGTATAGTTATTAAAGGCTTGGCCTTAGGGTGGCACTTTGGGAGAGGGTAGCCTCTAAGAAGTGGAGTCTAGTGAGAGGTACTTAAGACACTGGAGGCAACAGACAGCTCATATTTGACCCACATCCTCAAGGAACCATTGCTATAAAAGGAACAAGCCTGGTCTGCCTCCCTTTTCCCCTCTGCTCCGGTTGAAGATGTGATTGAGTTCCTGCCATTCCTGCCTGCTGCTACGTAGGCACCTTTACCAGCTCTGAGCCAGTGCAGGTTCCATGCCCTCAAACCTCTAAAGCTACAAGCTAAGAAAACTGTTTCCTTTTATAAAGTTAGTTGCTTCCAGCAGTTCATTCCAACAATGAAAAACTGACTAACGCACCAGCTAAAACTCAAAACCTCCATGACCCCAAAATCAACTACAGAAAGCACTGAGGCAGCTGCAATCCCGCTAATTTCATGGTGCTCTGCTAGCAAAAGATTCCTCTGTGACTGACGTAGCAAAAGGACTGTAAATGGAATAAAAACTAAAGGCCATTTCAGGGCCTCATCAGGTAGTAAAAAAAGATGGCATTCAAATCAATTGGAGCAGAAAAAGATGTGATGCTAAAGAACGAGTTAGAAATGCTCCAAGAAAAATGCTGCTAAAATTAAATAATTATGCTAAGAGAGCTTGAAATGCCACCTGAAAAGAAATTGCTTCAGCCTATGCCTACAGCCACCAGGCACCGTCCCATTTCCTTGTCTATAGAAGGAAAATCATAATTACTCCGTCACATGTTGGGAAATATTTCTAAATCATTGGCATCCTGAGAACAACTGGGAAAGGCCAGACAAAAGAGGATGGCACGCAGTGGGTGGACGGGCACCTGGCCGTTGTCTTCTTGGGGAAAGGATGGCACGCAGTGTGGGGACAGGCACCTGGCCATCTTCTTCTTGGGGAAATCTATGAGCTTGTCCTTGGTTGCACCATACAGTAGAAAGGACAGGCAGTTCCTCCACGACAAGAGTGCATCCCGGCCTCACCTACCCTGGGTTTGGCATGAAGAGAAGCCATTTAACATTTCTGAATCCTAGATATTACATTCATAAAATGGAGACAATAAAATCTACTTGGAAAATTTTGGAGAATACATTTGGGCATCACAACAGTCCCCCAATACTTGGCAACCAGTCAATATATTAACTCTTGTCACATCTTTATGACAGGAAACAATCAGTTACATATCAGCAGATGTTCTAAGTCTGCACTGGTCATTAACTTGCCAGTCAGGAAAGACACAGAGAAGACTCAAGAGCTCAGGAGCTATTACACCCAGCTTCTTTCTTCTAAGCCAGATTTTTCTCCACAGATATCATATCAAAACTTTCTTTGAATGATCAGAAAACTACCCTGCATATTTCTTTTTTAATTTGTTGTGAATTTATAACTGTTTAAAAATAAAGAGTTAAAAAAAATCTTGTACTTGGGTCAGTATGATGGCTCAGTGGGTAAATGTGACTGCATCAAAGCTTATGGACCTAAGGTCAATCCCCAGGATCCACGTGGTGGAAGGAAAGAACTGACTCCAACAAGCTGAACTCTGCTCCCCATGCCTATGCTGCAGCATGGCCATGTGTGTGCACATGTACACACACACACACACACACACACACACACACACACACACCCCTAAATAAATATTTTATAAGTCTTCCCTCAGTGTCCTATTTCAGTTCTTCACCATGTGTTACTTAGAACTTTCCTGTACCATTCTTTCTTGTTTAAGTGAAAACTCATTTTCTCTTTTTTTGGTCTCTAGAGATATAGCACAGGACATACTCTCCTCAAATATTTGGAAACACTGCATTCTTCTCTCTAATAGAATAGTGTCACTTCTATATGTCTTTATTTTTTTCAACTTTAATTTTCTAGCATTTTAGTGATTTTGTTTATGAAACAGAGCTTTGTTCCATTCTTTAAGGATATGGAAGAAGCTCTTAGACAATGACTAGAACAACTAACACATAATCATTGGCAAAGGCTTTGTGCTGCTCGTGGCTGTTTTTTAAGTTCCCCGGAAGCTTTCTAAAAATTGTACCTAAGCCTAGAATAGCAATAATAAAGGGATCTGCTAGTCACATCCACCCTGAGCTCACTGAAAGGACAGATCAGTGACAGAGAGTCCATCAAATGCCATCAGCTAAGAACAGAAGCCCTTGGAAACCTCAGATTGGTCTAAGAAATGTCAAACCTGCCCTTCCCTCCTAGCTACACATTGCCAAGATTGTGAAGATCCTGTATACTTCCTCAGGAGTTCATTTCAGCTACTAAAGACAGAAAGAAACTATAAAGGACAAAGTCTAAACTTCTGAAAACTCTGCCTTTATCTGAATAAAAACTATGCCCCAATATTTCACAAAGAAGCATATGAAATATACTGTGATGTTTGCAGCAGATGTGCAAGTTAAACAAATCTATAGAAATGTTACATGAGGACCACAGGCAATAAATATGCTCTGGGTTGAGGACCTATGAAGAAAGAAATCTCAGCTGCTCACGTCATAGAAACAAAACAAAATGTGACTGCATGGGGTGATGGATATGTATTATTTCACTATAGTACTGTTTTTTACTCTAGATGAACCCATAAGCTCTTGTTATGTAGACTACATGATAAAAATGTTTCAAAAAGAAAAAAATACATTGTGAAAATACTCTTGCAATAGGGAAAGTGTAAGATATTGCCATTATGAGCTAGCTGATTCTTTCAGAGTATTATGGTCCTTATAAAATTGCTATAATTATCAATGAAACGTTTCGGAATAGCATGTGTGCATAAGTAAAGATTTATTTTTTGATCTGTTCTTTCTACATGGATTTTGCTGCTATGGGGACGGCTCACCAAGGGACGTGACTACACCTGTGCAGCATCTGTCACTGTCAGCCTTGACTCTTTACTTCATCGACTACACTTTGAGCAAGCCCATCTCTAACTGCTGTTGCCAGTAGTCTGTCAGCCTTTGACAGGCCCTACAAATCAAAGAGCTCCACTAGAATCTCAGAATTCCCTTTCACTGAGCCTCTCTGTACTCCCAACAGATACTTGTAGGCGGCCCTCCTATCATTCTGTCTGTGACAGGATCTAGCTATCTTCTCACTCATAGGCCCCAGCTGACCAGCCAATCAATGAAATCAGAGTTACAGGAAGCAAGCCTGTAGGCTTGTGGACAAACTGCCTCACAGACCCTGAAAAACTGGTAGACTTGTCTCAAATTTTCAAAAGTAGCCCTAATCTGTGGAGCCCCGTCTTCCTATAATGCATTAATCCTCTGAGTCTACCACATTCACAGGTGCCTTACAAATTGCCAAGTGCTTTCATATGTTTTACCAATCAATCTTTGAAAAACCCAAGGGGTAAGAAAGCAGATTTTATCAGCTGTTTTATAAATGAAATAAAGGTTCCAATATGTTGGTGACTTGAACTAGAAACTGACAGGACCCTGTCATGCTCACTTCAAGCACTGAGATCTCCCAATGCTCCTGATATCTGTGGATATTTCTTCTGTACTGTATGTCAGCACCATCCAGGCCTCAGAAGTCACAGAATCTGCTCATCAGTGAACTGGCCTTGTTCCATCCTAACCTATCATTGAAGATGCATGGTTATGCATGGTTTAAGGAATAAAGTATATTTGTATAGTGGGTTGTTAAAAGCACAGCGAGTCCATAGAACTTTGCAAGACAGGGTCAACAATTAAAGCTTTGCACTAAAACTACCATCTATAAAGACACTAAAATGTCTCCTCCCAGAAAAATCCAATAGCACAACAACCTAACCACCATGTGCCTATCTTACAATGAAGGATGAACAGAAACAACAGATGGAAAGAGACAGAGTGAAAGTGGTATCCCCCAGAATGGGGGATAAGAAACTGGAATCGGCATCAGCAAAATCATTGTGTCTGCTAGAAAGCAGGCCTGTTGAGTGAGTCAGAACACACGATGGACAGTACCAGGACAATGTGGTCCTTGTGTCTGCTGGGTTTCTGCACCCTGACAGCCCTATCCCTATTATACATAAAGAGTCCTGTGGTCTCTGAAGACTACTTTACATGAGCACGGGTCAGGTCTCGTGACAGCATTACACTATTATTTGACCATTGTAATAATTTAACTCAAGGCCTTACACCTTTTCCAAGTACTCTTTATTATCCTAAGTTCTTTGATCTCATAATCAATATTCCCTATGTTCTAGAGATAAGGAGCCTAGAAAAAGTGATGTTTCCAAACCTGTAGTGAATCTTCCCTCAGCTGGCTGCTGTCCTTAACTCTTTTATCATACTGGATGCTACAGTTTCAATGTGCTCTGAGCATGTCCCTTGAGGGTTCAAGTGTTGAAAGTGAATCTTTACTGTGAGGTATTCTATTAGTCAGGGTTCTCTAAAGAAACAGAAGCAACAGGACGAATATATAGCTATATACAATTTATTGATTTGCTCATGTGACAGAGTTCAAGGAGTCTGAAAGTAGCCGCACCACACTGGAGAGGCTGAGAATCCAGGGAACTGCTCAGTCTGCAAGGCTGGATGTCTCAGTAGTCCCAATCTGGTGCTGAAGGCCCAATGGATTCCAGGAGATCTGCTGGTCTCAGTACACACTGGGATCCAAAGGGTTGATCACAGCAGCAAGACAAACTCACCAGTGAGAGAGAGGCAAGCC
>VZQC01013896.1:2316628-2424134 GCA_009823505.1 Rhizomys pruinosus
TAGGCAATCTCCTAGGGAAAAAAAGGGACACAGGCTCCCATTCTGCCATGAGGCCCAATACGCCTGCTGGCAGAAGGTTAACTTCCCACATTTGGGTGTGGGCCTTCTGGGTAGAGGTAGTTCCAATCAACGATCCTTTTTCTCTATTTGTTCCTAGTAATACACAGTTGACACCCAGGAATTAAGCACCAAAGTCCACCCATTGTCAAGCTTGACACCACATTAAATAGCCTCTCCTTATTTTTATGCTTATAATGTCAATTTTGAACAACAAGGCAAGTCATAATTCCACCGTAACAAGTTATAAATAATTCATGTTGCATATAGCAATAGGCTATTATTCTTAGAGTAAAAAAAAAAAACAAAAAAAAAAAAAAAAAAAAAAAATGGTGGTAATGTCCTTGAGGAACACTTATCCTTCAGGAGCTAATAACCTAAATATGCAAAGCACTTACGTTATCTCATTTGCACATCAAAGGGGAACAACAAAGTATCTGCTTAATAACGTATATATGAACAAGCACATTTTTAACCAAATAGGACAAAAGTTAATTATCTATTATAATCCACGTTTCTTGCAACTGGTGCCATGGCCTCAAGCTGATATTTATGACTACCTTCTTCTACTACCCATTTGTATTTCCTCCACCATCAGCAAGCACCTCTGCAGGTCTTGGCTCTTTCCCTGGAGGAGTGACCCAACCTTCATCCCTGAAGGGTTTGGGCCATTTTTTTCCTGTCTTGGTTTGGGTTGTTGGAGTTTCCCATTGACATTAATCATAGGACATGGTAGCACCAGAAGTGCCCTACAGCACTCCTGCCTTCCAGACATAATCTTCCTTGCCCCCATTGTGGAGAAAAAAATCCAATTTCCCCATGGTAGCTGATCAATCATTCTCCTACTACGTATTCCTTATTTAGCCTGTTGGTTAAGGGCTGTAGAAGCCCAAAGTGGCCAGGGGGAAGTCTTATCTCCAGTTCAATGGAATGTTTGTCTGTTCTGTCCTGGCAAAGACTCCCCCATTTGGAGCCAAAACTCTAGCAGCAAAACCAAGGTCGTGGTACAGGAAACAAAAATTTTCCTACTGGTCACTAGTGGTGAAGTAGTGAATCACTCCCACTTCCACCCCTTGGTTCTCGGACCCATGAATTCTGCTATAAGAGAAACAGTACCATAAGTGGGTGTGAATTCAAAGCATAAACTGCCTGCTGGAGAACCTTGCCCAGCCTCCAGGGTATGCTACTAACATGCTGTAACTTGTCTTCAAAAAGCCATTCCATCATTCTACAAGCCAGCTGCTTCTGGTGTGGGAAATGGTAAGACCAGTGGAATACATTGACCATTTGGCCCACAGTCGCACCTTTTGGCTGTGAAGTGAGTTCCTTGTCAGAAGTCATGCTGTGAGGAATACCATGAGTGTGGTAAGGGCATTCTTTAGTCCCTGGATGGTAGTTTGGCAGAAGCATTACTGTGCAGAAAGGCAAACCCAAGACCAGAATAAGTATCTATTCGTAAGGACAAACGCTGTCCCCTCCATGATGGAAGTTGTCCAATGTAGTCAACCTGCCACAAAGTTGCTGGCTGGTCACCCCAAAGAATAGCACCATATCGGGGGCTCAATGGTTGTCTCTGCTGTTGGCAAATCTGGCACTCGGCAGCAGCTGTAGCCAGATCAACTTGGTTGAGTGGAAAGTCCATGTCTATCGAGCCCATGCATAACCTCATCTCTGCCACCATGACCACTTTGTCATGGGCCCATTGAGCAACAACAGGGTAGCTGGAGAAAGAGGCTGACTATCCACAGAAAAATTATTGTATCTATTGATTATTAAACTCATCTTCTTGCTGAGATCACCTTTTGATGGCATTTACATGAGACACAAACGTATCTTCAGGAATTTTCCATTTGAGAGATTCTATCCACATACTTCTCCAAATGTCTCTTCTCAACAATTTTCCCGTCATGCTCCTTCCAAGTCCCCTGACCATCCAGCCAAACCATTGGCTACAGCCCATGAATCAGTAAATAATCGAACTTCTGGCCATTTCTCCTTCCAGGCAAATATGCACTCAACGATGTGCACTGCCCGAAGTTCTGCCCACTGTGAAGACTTTCCTTCCCCAGTGTCCTTTAGGGTTGTTTTAGAAATAGGCTGTAATGTGCAGTGTCCACTGTCTGGGTGGGCCTGCATAGTGTGCAGAACAATCAGTAAACCAACCCTAGTCTTCTCTTTCCTCAGTCAACGATAATATGGGCAAACCCCTGAAGCCATAGGTTCATGCTTAAGCACAGAGAAATTGTAACAGGAGTGGGAACAATAGGCATTTGGGCAACTTCTTCATGTAGCTTGCTTGTCCCTCGAGGCCTGCCCCGGCCCTGTCACGTATGTACCACTTCCATTGATAATGGATTGTTTGCTGTGCACATCCTACTTTATGGTCTGGTGGTCAGATAACACCCAGCTCAAGATGAGGCAGCTCAGGTTGCGTGGTGGCTTGGTGGCCCATTGTCAAACGTTCAGTTTCCACTAAGGCCAATAGCAGGCTAAGAGCTGTCTTCAAAAGGAGAATAGTTGTATACATGAAGGTAGAGCCTTACTCCAAAATCCCAAGGGCCTCCACTGTGATTCCCCTTTGGGAGTTCCACAATCCAGAGGCATCTCTATCTGCACTGATACATCAAGCACATTGGGTCTGCTGGACACATGGCCTAGGGGCAGAGCAGCCTAAACTGCAGCCTGGATCCTGTTAAGAGCCTTTTCCTGTTCCAAGCCCCACTCAAGTTTGCTTGCCTTGAGTTACCTGATATGTGGGTGTAGTAGACACACCCAGATGAGGAATGTGCTGCCTCCAGAATCCAAAAAATCCCACTAAATGTTGTGCTTCTTTCTTGGTGGAGGGAGGACAGGTGCAACAACTTATTCTTTACCTTAGAAGGAATGTCTCTGCATGCTTACACCACTGAACTCCTAGAACTTCACTGAGGTAGATGGCCATCTGAATTTTAGTTCGGTTTATTTCCCATCCTCTCATGCACATATGCTTTACCAAAAAGTGATAGACTAGCTGCTACCTCCTGATTCACTGTGTCCAATAAGCATAACATCAATATAGTGGACCAATTGATATTTTGTGGAAATTGAGAGCGCCTAAATATTGCTCCCACGCTGGTGTATAACTACAGTTTATGTTCACAGTCCTCGGTTCGTTAACCGATTCACTGCTATCCCTATATATGCTATACTCGACCAGGTCGTAACATGCAATTGGTCACCTGAGGCCTGGTGGTTGAAGTATATTTAAGTTTGGCCTTTGCGGCAGCTGAAGTCACTAGTACCATGGCGATATTATGGCATATACTATTGCTTTTTCTACACTTAGCCTTATGTGAACCTTTCTTAAGGGTTATTGTGAGTAGGATCTTCTTGTTGATGAGAGTGTTGGAGATGGCATTTACTATATCTTACGTTGGCCATTTACTTCGATTCCAATGTGTCCCCATGGGAACGCTATAGCTTTAGAATTTCGTATTCTATGTTGTAATGTCAATACTTGAGAGGGTGGGGCCATCCACGTATCACGTATTTCTTAGACATCTCGCACCAGGCTTGGTGGACTCTGCTGCTTGAATATGTCTCTAATCCCTGTTTTGCAAAAAAAAAAAAATGATTCATGATTGACTGTCTACAGTCTACTTGGTTGAACTTTTGTCTTTTTTCACACACTCTAAATATGTCTAATCAGTTGTCAACTTTCCATAAGTATAACAGCATCATATTTTTTTTCAATTCGTCTGGTTCTCAGGGAATTGAATGGTGACATGATGTATAATGTGGTTTGGATATGTGTGGTAATAGATCCTCATCAATCCCGCGCTCGAATCTTGTCTCCATGCAGGTGAGCACGCAAGTCTGGGTGACAGAGTTCAAGGAGTCTGACAGTAGCCACACCACACTGGAGAGGCTGAGAATCCAGGGAACTGCTCAGTCCGCAAGTCTGGATGTCTCAATAGCCCCAATCTGGTGTTGAAGGCCTGATGGATTCCAGGAGATCTGCTGGTCTCAGTACACGCTGGGATCCAAAGGGTTGATCACAGCAACAAGACAAACTCACCAGTGAGAGGCAAGCCACATGAAAACAGGGACCAGCTCCCTCTGCCACGGCCTTTAATACTGCCTGCCAGCAGAAGGTAATGCCCACATTTGGGGTGGGCCATCCGGGTTGAGGTAGTCCAATCTAAAGATCCTTTTTCTCTTATTTGTTCCTTAGTCCAGGCAAGTTGACACCCAGTACTAACCATCACAGGTATTAAGAGAGTAGATTTTTAATCTGATTATGGTGTTTAGGGGTGAAGCCTTTGGGAGGTGTTTAGGATTAGGTTAGGTCATCAGAGTAAGTCCCTGTAACTGAATACAGGTGTCTTTATTAGAAGGAACAGAGAGCAGAAGAGATAAGCACACTTGTGCTTCCTGTCTCTTGCCCAGTGAGTTTCTGCTGCCCCAGGACTCTGCGAGTAGAAAGGCTCTCAGGCGATAGACACCCTGTACCTCCAGAACAAAGAAGTGAATCAACAACTTCTTTTCTTTATGATGTTACTTAGCCTCATTATTTTCTTCTAACCACATTACAAAACACTTGACTTGCTACAGCAGGTAGTCCTACAGTTCCAATGTGAATCTAGCAAATTCATTTGTAAATCCTTCAAACTCTTTTACCACTTCTGCCCAACTTCCTTATGCATATAATGGGCAATCTGTGTTCTAGACAATGTGTGCTCGTGGCACTCACATCAAAGTAGCCAATAAGTTATGCTTTAAAGAAAAAACATGCATCAGTCAGGACTTAGGAAAGCAGAAACTACAAATTATTTTAACAGATAATATAAGGCACTTGTTAAATTGGCATACAGTATTAAAAGACACAAAGGAATCTCTGAAAGGTCACAAAGAAAATTATAACAGGCCCAGGACTAGAAGGAACAGAAAATTAGGGGTTAGGGAAGAGCTCTGCTGCTAGACCCAGACCACTGATAAGAGGGCAGCCCCAACAGGAGCTGCCTCTGAGGAGGCATGCTGAGGTGCTTCTGGGAAAGCCTGATAAAGTCAGAAACCAGAATCAATCACTGAAAAGCAACCAGCTCTGCTGGGGGAAGAATAGCAGCTGTGCTGAGGATTTCCAGCACCGTGGAACCGTCCTGTGTAACGCTGTCATGGTGAGTGCCTAATGCTATTATGAACATGCTCCATGTTCAACACATGTTGTATTGGCAACTGATGGAACAATACTGAGGGAGGGACAGTGTCATCCCCCTGAATCAGCTGCAGTACTCAGTATATCAACTTAGAAATAGAAACAATGCCCTAACCAGACCTGTCATCTATCCTAGATTTCCCAACCTCCAGAATTGTAAGGAATAAATTTCTCTCATTTATAAACTACCCAGTGTCACACATTCAGTTACAGTAGGACAAAATGAACAAAGTTATATGGCATTATAAATTCTATCACATCCAAAGAACATGCAATAATAGCAAGAGTGAACCATAATGTAAATTATGGATTTGGGGTAGTGATAATGTACCAACACGGGTTCATCACTTGCAATAAATGTACCATTCTTTTGGGGACAATACTACAGGGAGAAGGCCATGCATGTGGGGGTATGTGGGAAATTTCTCCATTTTTCACTCACAATATCCCTTGGCTGCTAGGGAAAAACTTTCAGAGAAAGAGATATATAGAATAGGCAAGACCCTCCCCTGGCCCCACCTCCGCCCCTGCCCCCAGCAAGCAGTTTCCTAATGGCACACTCTATTTACAGAAACTATAAGGGAGAACCAACAAAGAAAGAAAATGATTGTAGAGCCTCAGTTCCAACTCTCAAACAAAATCTGAAGAATGGATCTGAGCCAATAGATGATGGTTTGGGAATCAGACAGCCTCCTTTTCATGTCTATAATCTCTACTCAAGGATGCTCCCACCAGCTAGGCATCTAACTTTATCTGATATTTAGCACATGGGGTATTTACTTCTCCTTTCCCATTCAAAGCCTCCTCTTGTCAGGTCTCTGGTCCATGATCTGAGAACGTAGTATTCCAAAGAAGGCATCATGTGTATTAGGAAGCCTCTAGACATGAAAATATGAAGGCTTTGAGACAGGCTTCCCTAGGTTCATGAATTGTTTTGACCACTTAGGAGCTGTAAGACACTAGGTTAGTTATTTTCCCTCCTCCTAAAATACAAAGTACTACAATATCATCCGGCTTCTGTGAGAATGAAATGTACAGCATCAGGCAAATGCCAGTTTCCTTCTACTTATATGAGAACAACAACATATCAAAAGGCTAAAAAGCCATTACTACTCAGCTTCTCTGGTTCGAGGTCAACACCTTCTACTTGTACCTCTACTTGGGTCTGGAAACTAGTTGTGATTCTCTGAGAAAATCCCTTTCATGTTAGAAAACCTGAACCAGCAAAGCAATGGAAATTCAGAAGATAAGAATCCAGGAGCAGCTCAAAGAGGAGCTCTTCAAGAGCAGACCCGATGCCAGTCAGGGCAGAATAGCTTTCCCATACGTCAGCAGGAGAATACACTAAAATATTCACTTCCTGTTAATAAAAAAAAACCCTACATTTCCTCATAAAGGGCATTTCATTTTCTTGATGCAATCTTGCATTGCCTCAAGCAAAGGACATAGCTCCCTGTTACTTTTCAAAAGACCAGCATTGCCTTGATTTATCATATCTTTTCGTGGCTACAAACCCGGAAGCATGACTAGAAAGTGCCTGAGTGGGCGTAACAGTGCTACACCTCAAAATTCTTTGATGGAAGCATTTCTGAGAAATAGCTAAATCTGGAAGCAAGCAGCTCAACTAAATAAAAGAACGTGAAGATCTTTTCCATTTAAAGCTCAGTAGTGGACTGAATCAATGAGGCATTTTCTGAATAGGGCAAAAATCTTACAGAGTGAGCTAAACAAGTTCTTATCTAAAGACCTGTGGAGCTGGGAATGGTGGCGCACACCTTTAATCCTAGCATATGGGAGGCAGAGGCAGGCGGATCTTTGTGAGTTCAAGGCCAGCCTGGGAGACCCTGTCTTGAAAAGACAAAAAAAAAAAAAAAAAAAAAAAAAAGACCTGTGGAAAAAGCCATAAAATGTTAGGAATGGTGGTTGGTCTGATACTTGCAAGGCAGCTGATTACTGCTGGGTGAGGGAGAACTAATCTTCTAAAGAAAGTAACGAGATAGGCTGACTGACTAGGTGGACATGCACTGAGGGCTATCTGGGGACATTAACTTGACTCAATAGGCCTTAACACAAATGACAGAGTGCATGAAATCTGGGGGGGCTATGGGAAGTGCAGATGGGGGAGAGGGCATAAAGACAATTAAGACCCAGTGTGGAGCACAAGGGCAGAACTGATGGTGGTCTGGGCTTGCCAAGGAGGAGCCTTCAAACATGACATCTTTCAGCCTAATAAAAAAATATCATAAGCTGAAGATGCTAAAACCTATGATATATGTGGCATGCATATGTGCATATTTTGAGTGATGCAAATTGAAGGAACAACAACAACAAAAAGACTGGGTCAAAGAACTGACTGAAATGTGGAACTTCTACTTAAAACAGTAAACTTCTCAGAAAGAGAATTTTGAGAGAGACTAGAAAAAGATGAATGCATGAGCTCTGGTGGGGTGAGGAGGCAGGGAGGGGAACAGGTCTAGATTTGATTTGAAATTTTGTCTGAAATGCACAAAGCTTCAATAAAATTGGCTTTGAAAAAAAAAGACGATAAGATGTTGTATATGAAACACAAAAATTCAGTAAAAATATGCAAAAAAGGAAAGGCTATTTTACTCTGAAAACATTTCCTTCAAAAAACAAAAGTCAATTTTTAACTTGTCCCTTATAAAAATATCAAAATAAACTTGCTTCCAGGACCTTGGAGCTGAATAGGACTTAAATATCTATAGTCAACCAGACCTCTGGATGTTTCAATGTCCCCAGGCCTTATCGCCTTAATGAGGGCTTCTTCAAAGTGTGGCCAATGGACCAAGTACATGCACATCACCTAGAAGACTACAGAAATGCAGTAATCTCAGGCTCAGAGTCCAGGCCAGCTGAGTCAGATTTTTAAGCAAGGCACTGCTGGAGACAAATGCTAGTTTCAGTGATTCTCAAAGTTAATCTTCATATCAGCAACGTAAGTCTCACCAGAAAACTTGTTACAGTGCAAATTCTGGGTCCTTGCCTCACTCCTATAGTCAACAGCTCTGAGGGTGGGGCCCAGTAATGCTTCTCACAAACCCTCCAGGTAATCCTGGCACGTGCTGGAGCTTGAAAACACTGTGGTAGTCTAGGCGTGAACAGACTGGTCTCATGGAATAAAAGAATTCTCTGAAGCAGCTCATTTGACCTGTGGGTAGAGAGCTAAGAACATTCTTCCTTAGAACTGAGCCCAAATGTCTCACTCTAACTCTCTCAGTCAGGAAACTAATTTCAAACTTTCCTTCACACCATTGAAATGCAGGTATAATTATATGAATCGTTTTTTATTCCAGATAAAATGTCTACACAGGAGACAAAGATAAAGAGAGATACAAACTTTTATTTTGGACAGATGAGTATAAACAGCATAGTAAGATAATTATAATTATATTATCTTACTATATGCTAGTATTTTTAAATATTTACTTCATTTAATTTTTTATGTGTATGAATGCATTGCCTGCATGTGTGTAAGTGCACCCATTCCCATGTCATGCAGTGTCCACAAAGGTCAGAAGAGAGTGTTGCCTCCTAGAACTGGAATTACAGATAGTTGTTAGCCACCAAGTGGGTGCTGAGAATTCAAACACCCCCCCACACTAATCAAATCAAATCAACCCACACTAATATATTGTTAGCAATATAATTATTTTACTGAATATGGATCATAAGATAATAACTTACTTAAATAAATCTTGTCTGTATAGTATATATCTATATAATAATATATTATCCTAAAAGCTAGCATTAACCCAAAAAATAAAACTATCATCTTTTTCATTCCATAAATCAGATCAACAATCAAGCTACAGGGGTGAGAAGATGGCTCAGTGATTAAAAAGCACTGGCTGCCCTTGCAGAAGATCCATGTTCAATCCCAGCGACCCACATGGCAGCTAACAACCATCTGTAACTCCAGTTCCAAGGGATCCAACACCACCTCTTCTGACCACTTGGGCACTGCATGTCATAGGTGCACTTACACACATGCAGGCAATACACTCACACACAAAAATAAAAATAAAAAGAAAACATTAAAAGCAAACAAAAGACCCCCCAAAACAATCAGAAGCTACATTAACAGTAAAATTTTAGCAGCTGCACCATTCACTCGTTCAGTGGTACCCCAATTCCACCATTTACTAAGTAGCTCATTGGCACCCTAATCCCTTGAACATTATTCCTATTCATTCTTTTCTTGCCTGGCCCTTTTCTCTTTTGAAATACCATTCTTTGGGTCTCCCCCTCTTTCTCCACACCAAGTCTTCAATCTCACTGCCTGTGACTACAGTATGGAGCAGCATGGAATTACCTGGATAGAATCACTACCTGTGACTACAGTATGGAGCAGCATGGAACTACCTGGATAGAATCACTACCTGTGACTACAGTATGGAGCAGCATGGAACTACCTGGATAGAGTCACTACCTGTGACTACAGTATGGAGCAGCATGGAACTACCTGGATAGAATCACTCACCACCTGTGACTACAGTAGAGCAGCATGGAACCACCTGGATAGAATCACTACCTGTGACTACAGTATGGAGCAGCATGGAACTACCTGGATAGAATCAGTACCTGTGACTGCAGTATGGAGCAGCATGGAACTACCTGGATAGAATCACTACCTGTGACTACAGTATGGAGCAGCATGGAACCACCTGGATAGAATCACTACACATGGAACTACCTGGATAGATCACTACACATGGAACTACCTGGATAGAATCACTACCTGTGACTACAGTATGGTGCAGCATGGAACTACCTGGATAGAATCACTACCTGTGACTACAGTATGGAGCAGCATGGAACCACCTGGATAGAATCACTACGCATGGAACCACCTGGATAGAATCATTACCTGTGACTACAGTATGGAGCAGCATGGAACTACCTGGATAGAATCAGTACCTGTGACTGCAGTATGGAGCAGCATGGAACCACCTGGATAGAATCACTACGCATGGAACCACCTGGATAGAATCACTACCTGTGACTACAGTATGGAGCAGCATGGAACTACCTGGATAGAATCATTACCCGTGACTACAGTATGGAGCAGCATGGAACTACCTGGATAGAATCAGTACCTGTGACTGCAGTATGGAGCAGCATGGAACTACCTGGATAGAATCACTACCTGTGACTACAGTATGGAGCAGTATGGAGCAGCATGGAACTACCTGGATAGAATCACTACCTGTGACTACAGTATGGAGCAGCGTGGAACCACCTGGATAGAATCACTACCTGTGACTACAGTATGGAGCAGTATGGAGCAGCATGGAACTACCTGGATAGAATCACTACCTGTGACTACAGTATGGAGCAGCATGGAACCACCTGGATAGAATCACTACCTGTGACTACAGTGGAGCAGCATGGAACCACCTGGACAGAATCACTACGCATGGAACCACCTGGATAGAATCACTACGCATGGAACCACCTGGATAGAATCACTACACATGGAACTACCTGGACAGAAGCTTCCTCAAGTCTAAGACCAAGCTCCACTGCTTTCATAATCACTAATTTTTTTATTAATTGCTTTTCATACTGAAAAATGAGCTCATGACTGCTCTAACTGTGCCAAAAATAACTTGGTATGGTTTATTAAACAACATTCAAAATGAAGCAAATATGAATCACTAGCTTTCTAAGCCAATCACCACTCATTAAACTGTAGCATATCCACACATCGCATTAAGGAAGTTAGAAGTAAGACTCCAGGTCCTTGGAGACCTCCTTTCACTTAATACTACCTGGCTCTGTGAGTAAAAACAACAGACTTTAGGAACACACATGAACTCAAAGTTCAACTTGAAGTGCAGTCCACAGTAGCCTTTGAATGAATAGAACGTGAAGAGAAAAGCCTCTGCGCATCCCTGGAGGAGGGCAAGCTGATTGTGGGATTCAGGCCTTCCCCTTGCACTGTTCACGCTGGCCTTCTGAAGACATTAAGTCACATTTCATGCACCAGCTGCTGTCTAACAGCACAGCAGACTAGGGTTTGGACTCTTTCCTGATTCCCACTGACGCCCTCCTGGGAGGCGTCTGCTACGCCACCCCCAGGCCCTTGACTATGTAGCTGTCTAAAAGCCACTGCTCCGTCCGTCTCACCTGCTATGTGATGTATCAATGCTCATTTCAAGAGCTGTCTTCCCAGCATACACAAGTCCCATGCAAGTTCAAACCAGAAAAAAAAAAGTCCCAGCACAGATATGAGGAATTCGGCAAAAAGTCCCAACCCTACCTAAGGAAACTGTGGCAACGGATGGCTGCTGGTATATTCTCTTTCAAGGATGGGACTCTTGAAGGTTAACCAGGCTCCAGTGGATGGACAGACCCACATGAAGGACATTTGGGGACACAAATTAGATTCTACAGGCCTTATTGATATATTAATAGAGTACATTAACTTGGGCAGAGAGCAATAAAGGAGTTGTAAATAGGGGCCCTAAATACCATCAAATTATATTATGTGAAAATCTCAAAATTTCAATTAAAAAAAGAAAGAGCTGGTCTTTGCCAATATACTTGTGACCCTCAAAGCACCTCCCTCCCAGTCTTCCTATAACTCTGTTGCATCTAGACCTCATGGGCACTGTTCTGTATTCCACAGAACACGAGGCTCATTTGCTACTTGTCTTCTTCCCACCATCATGCCTCATTTATTTTCTCTCTTGGCTTCATACCTCATCTTCCCCTCCTGTAATAAGAGATATTGTATTGTAATCCCAGCATCTTGGGAAGCAGAGCAGGCGGACCTCTCTGTGAGTTCAAGGCCAGCCTGATATATAGAGAGAGTTCCGGGCTGGATAGGGCTACACGGAACCCTGTCTCAAAAAGACCAAATTAATATATTTGTTAGATAATAAGTGTCTGTGAGATACTCAGCCCTAAGTGACACACCTACAATGGAATCTCTACACAAGGCTCACAGCCGTAGTAGAACAAGGTGGTGGAGAAAAACTAATTCATCTTCAACTCGCCTAGTAAGCTTCCTCATGCAACAGAAGGTGATGCAACCTGCCTCTGCCTCCCGATTTAATAGTTTTTGTGTTTTGTTTGAATCCCTGGGTCCCTCTTTTTCAAGGAAGTTGAAGCTGTTTTGACCTTGGTGTCCTGAAACAGAAGGGGCTCCCTGAGTTCCATATAGTGTTTAACAAACACATAGACGGGTTTCACTTCCCAAACCACCACTCCCATCCACTACATCTAGTTCCATATAGTGTTTAGCACACAGACAGCTTTCACTTCCCAAACCACCACCCCCATCCACTACATCTAGTTCAATATAGTGTTTAGCACACAGACAGGTTTCACTTCCCAAACCACCACTATCATCCACTACATCAGCACTCATGCCCCTGACCACAGCATCGTTCTTTCTGGGAATGATGTTGTTCACTGGGAAAATTTTCAAACAAGCGGACTCTTGTTTTAGTTCATTTGGGCTTCTACGAGAACCTTCCAAACCAGGCATTCCTGTCTTTCTCCAAATCCCGATTTCCAGAGTCCAAACATTCAGCCCATCATCCTCACACTAATGAGAGTATAGAAAGCACCAGTTCATACTGTTTCTTCTGGTTTTGTGGAGACATTACTATACTTTGATGGGTCTGAGATCGAGAATGAAAGCTGGGGGCTGGAGAAATGGCCTAGGGGTTAAGAGCACTGACTGCTCTTGAGTGCTTCTCCTGTAGAGGACCCAGGTTCAATCCCCAGCACCCCATGGCGGCTGAGAAAACATCTTTAACTCCAATTCCAGGGGAATCCAATCCCATCTTCTGACCTCCTCGGCATTGCACAACAGGGTGCAGCAAACCTGCATGCAGACAGTAATTCATACACATAAAATAAATAAATAATAAATAAAATTAAAAAAAGAATGAAAACGAAGGAAGGGCCAACCAAAGGGATTGTACAAGAGTGCTTCAGAAATGAGACACAACATAGGACAAAGAACAACTATGTACAAAGGGCTTGTACAAGAGTGCTTCAGAAATGAGACACAATATAGGACAAAGAACGCTTTTTTTCATTGTCCATTCTTTAGTTAAGGGGCATTTAGATGTTACCATCTCTTAGCTTTCTGTAAAAATCAGCAATAAACATGGCTATATAAGTATCTATACAGTAGAATGAGTCCTCTGGGTATATGTCAAGGAGTACTATACCAGATCATATGTAGATTCATTTTTTAATTTCATTATTTTATTTATGTGTATGAATGTACGTATGCATGTAGGTTTGTGCACCCGTGTCGTGCAATGCCGCGGAGGTCAGAAGAGGGCGTCGGATTCCCCCTGGAACTGGAGTCTCCTGGAATTGGAGTTACAGATGGTTCTCAGCCGCCATGTGGGTGCTGGGGATCGAACCTGGGTCCCTGCAAGAGCAGTTGGTGCTCTTAACCGCTAGGCCATCTCTCCAGCCCAGTAGATTCATTTTTAGTTTTCCATAGTGCTTGCATGAGTTTAAAATACTACTAGCAGTACCAGCAGTTAATGAGGGTTCCATTTTACTACATTTCTTCCAGTATTTGGTGTCATTTTTTTTTAAAATCTAGCCAGTCTGACTGGGTAAGATGAAATCTTAGAGTATTTTGATTTGCATTTCCCTCATAACTAAGGTTGTTGAACAGTTTTAAAGTGTTTCTTAGCCATTTTTATTTCTTCATTGGACAACTCTCTGCTCAGGTCTCTTAGCCCATCTTTTATTGGGTCACTGTTTTCTTTTTTGTTTTCTGAGTTTTTCATGGATTCTGAATATTAATCATCTGTCAGATGTGTCACCAGTGAANGCTGGTGCATGGACATAAGGAAACAAAGACTTTCAGGCCACCAGAAACTTGTTCATATAAACTTACAACAATATTGACAGCATGCATAAGACCCATGCTAACTCAGTCAAACAACAACAAATCGTGGCTGCAAGCCCCAACCCTAACAAAGGATGGGGTGAGGGGAAGTAGATCTTCTTTAAGAGAGTGACTTTAGATAGGCTCACTAGACTCCAGTGGATGAACTCGCACCGAGAGACATCTGGATAGAAATACTTGCCTGGATAGGACTTAACATGTATGACAGAGTGCATGAAATCTGGGGGGGGGGCCTATGGGAAGGTGCAGATGGGGGAGAGGGCATAAAGACAATTAAGACCCAGTGTGGAGCACAAGGGCAGAACTGATGGTGGTCTGGGCTTGCCAAGGAGGAGCCTTCAAACATGACATCTTTCAGCCTAATAAAAAAATATCATAAGCTGAAGATGCTAAAACCTATGATATATGTGGCATGCATATGTGCATATTTTAGAGTGATGCAAATTGGAAGGAACAACAACAACAAAAAGACTGGGTCAAAGAACTGACTGAAATGGTGAACTTCTACTTAAAACAGTAAACTTCTGCAACGAGAATTTTGAGAGAGACTAAGAAAAAGATGAATGCATGAGCTCTGGTGGGGTGAGGAGGCAGGGAGGGGGAACAGGTCTAGATTTGATTTGAAATTTTGTCTGAAATGCACAAAGCTTCAATAAAAATTGGCTTTGAAAAAAAAAGACGATTAAGATGTTGTATATGAAACACAAAAAATTCAGTAAAAATATGCAAAAAAGGAAAGGCTATTTTACTCTGAAAACATTTCCTTCAAAAAACAAAAGTCAATTTTTAACTTGTCCCTTATAAAAATATCAAAATAAACTTGCTTCCAGGACCTTGGAGCTGAATAGGACTTAAATATCTATAGTCAACCAGACCTCTGGATGTTTCAATGTCCCCAGGCCTTATCGCCTTAATGAGGGCTTCTTCAAAGTGTGGCCAATGGACCAAGTACATGCACATCACCTAGAAGACTACAGAAATGCATAATCTCAGGCTCAGATCCAGGCCAGCTGAGTCAGATTTTAAGCAAGGCACTGCTGGAGACAAATGCTTTTTTTAGTTCAGTGATTCTCAAAGTTAATCTTCATATCAGCAACGTAAGTCTCACCAGAAAACTTGTTACAGTGCAAATTCTGGGTCCTTGCCTCACTCCTATAGTCAACAGCTCTGAGGGTGGGGCCCAGTAATGCTTCTCACAAACCCTCCAGGTAATCCTGGCACGTGCTGGAGCTTGAAAACACTGTGGTAGTCTAGGCGTGAACAGACTGGTCTCATGGAATAAAAGAATTCTCTGAAGCAGCTCATTTGACCTGTGGGTAGAGAGCTAAGAACATTCTTCCTTAGAACTGAGCCCAAATGTCTCACTCTAACTCTCTCAGTCAGGAAACTAATTTCAAACTTTCCTTCACACCATTGAAATGCAGGTATAATTATATGAATCGTTTTTTATTCCAGATAAAATGTCTACACAGGAGACAAAGATAAAGAGAGATACAAAACTTTTATTTTGGACAGATGAGTATAAACAGCATAGTAAGATAATTATAATTATATTATCTTACTATACGCTAGTATTTTTAAATATTTACTTCATTTAATTTTTTATGTGTATGAATGCATTGCCTGCATGTGTGTAAGTGCACCCATATCCCATGTCATGCAGTGTCCACAAAGGTCAGAAGAGAGTGTTGCCTCCTAGAACTGGAATTACAGATAGTTGTTAGCCACCAAGTGGGTGCTGAGAATCAAACACCCCCCCACACTAATCAAAATCAAATCAACCCCACACTAATATATTGTTAGCAATATAATTAATTTTACTGAATATGGATCATAAGATAATAACTTACTTAAAATAAATCTTGTCTGTGGAGCTATATCTATATAATATATATTATCCTAAAAGCTAGCATTAACCCAAAAAATAAAACTATCATCTTTTTCATTCCATAAATCAGATCAACAATCAAGCTACAGGGGTGAGAAGATGGCTCAGTGATTAAAAGCACTGGCTGCCCTTGCAGAAGATCCATGTTCAAATCCCAGCACCCACATGGCAGCTAACAACCATCTGTAACTCCAGTTCCAAGGGATCCAACACCCTCTTCTGACCACTTTGGGCACTGCATGTCATAGGTGCACTTACACACATGCAGGCAATACACTCACACACAAAAATAAAAATAATAAAGAAAACATTAAAAGCAAACAAAAAGACCCCCCCAAAACAATCAGAAGCTACATTAACAGTAAAATTTTAGCAGCTGCACCATTCACTCGTTCAGTGGTACCCCAATTCCACCATTTACTAAGTAGCTCATTGGCACCCTAATCCCTTGAACATTATTCCTATTCATTCTTTTCTTGCCTGGCCCTTTTCTCTTTTGAAAATACCATTCTTTGGGTCTCCCCCTCTTTCTCCACACCAAGTCTTCAATCTCACTGCCTGTGACTACAGTATGGAGCAGCATGGAATTACCTGGATAGAATCACTACCTGTGACTACAGTATGGAGCAGCATGGAACTACCTGGATAGAATCACTACCTGTGACTACAGTATGGAGCAGCATGGAACTACCTGGATAGAATCACTACCTGTGACTACAGTATGGAGCAGCGTGGAACCACCTGGATAGAATCACTACCTGTGACTACAGTATGGAGCAGTATGAAGCAGCATGGAACTACCTGGATAGAATCACTACCTGTGACTACAGTATGGAGCAGCATGGAACCACCTGGATAGAATCACTACCTGTGACTACAGTGGAGCAGCATGGAACCACCTGGACAGAATCACTACGCATGGAACCACCTGGATAGAATCACTACGCATGGAACCACCTGGATAGAATCACTACACATGGAACTACCTGGACAGAAGCTTCCTCAAGTCTAAGACCAAGCTCCACTGCTTTCATAATCACTAATTTTTTTATTAATTGCTTTTCATACTGAAAAATGAGCTCAATGACTGCTCTAACTGTGCCAAAAATAACTTGGTATGGTTTATTAAACAACATTCAAAATGAAGCAAATATGAATCACTAGCTTTCTAAGCCAATCACCACTCATTAAACTGTAGCATATCCACACATCGCATTAAGGAAGTTAGAAGTAAGACTCCAGGTCCTTGGAGACCTCCTTTCACTTAATACTACCTGGCTCTGTGAGTAAAAACAACAGACTTTAGGAACACACATGAACTCAAAGTTCAACTTGAAGTGCAGTCCACAGTAGCCTTTGAATGAATAGAACGTGAAGAGAAAAGCCTCTGCGCATCCCTGGAGGAGGGCAAGTCTGATTGTGGGATTCAGGCCTTCCCCTTGCACTGTTCACGCTGGCCTTCTGAAGACATTAAGTCACATTTCATGCACCAGCTGCTGTCTAACAGCACAGCAGACTAGGGTTTGGACTCTTTCCTGATTCCCACTGACGCCCTCCTGGGAGGCGTCTGCTACGCCACCCCCAGGCCCTTGACTATGTAGCTGTCTAAAAGCCACTGCTCGTCCGTCTCACCTGCTAATGTGATGTATCAATGCTCATTTCAAGAGCTGTCTTCCCAGCATACACAAGTCCCATGCAAGTTCAAACCAGAAAAAAAAGTCCCAGCACAGATATGAGGAATTCGGCAAAAAGTCCCAACCCTACCTAAGGAAACTGTGGCAACGGATGGCTGCTGGGAGGCGCAGGTATATTCTCTTTCAAGGATGGGACTCTTAGTAGGTTAACCAGGCTCCAGTGGATGGACAGACCCACGATGAAGGACATTTGGGGACACAAATTAGATTCTACAGGCCTTATTATATATAATAGAGTACATTAACTTGGGCAGAGAGCAATAAAGGAGTTGTAAATAGGGGCTCTAAATACCATCAAATTATATTATGTGAAAATCTCAAAATTTCAATTAAAAAAAGAAAAGAGCTGTCTTTGCCAATATACTTGTGACCCTCAGCACCTCCCTCCCAGTCTTCCTATAACTCTGTTGCATCTAGACCTCATGGGCACTGTTCTGTACTCCACAGAACACGAGGCTCATTTGCTACTTGTCTTCTTCCCACCATCATGCCTCATTTATTTTCTCTCTTGGCTTCATACCTCATCTTCCCCTCCTGTAATAAGAGATATTGTATTGTAATCCCAGCACTTGGGAAGCAGAGGCAGGCGGATCTCTGTGAGTTCAAGGCCAGCCTGATATATAGAGAGAGTTCCGGGCTGGATAGGGCTACAGGGACACCCTGTCTCAAAAAGACCAAATATATATATTTGTTAGATAATAAGTGTCTGTGAGATACTCAGCCCTAAGTGACACACCTACAATGGATCCTATACACCTAAGGCTCACAGGCCGTAGTAGAACAGGGGGTGGGAAGAAAACTAATTCATCTGTCAACTTCGGCCAGTAAGCTTCCTCATGCAACAGAAGGTGATGCAACCTGCCTCTGCCTCCCGATTTAATAGTTTTTTGTTTTGTTTTGTTTGAATCCCTGGGTCCCTCTTTTTCAAGGAAGTTGAAGCTGTTTTGACCTTGGTGTCCTGAAACAGAAGGGGCTCCCTGAGTTCCATATAGTGTTTAACAAACACATAGACGGGTTTCACTTCCCAAACCACCACTCCCATCCACTACATCTAGTTCCATATAGTGTTTAGCACACAGACAGCTTTCACTTCCCAAACCACCACCCCCATCCACTACATCTAGTTCAATATAGTGTTTAGCACACAGACAGGTTTCACTTCCCAAACCACCACTATCATCCACTACATCAGCACTCATGCCCCTGACCACAGCATCATTCTTTCTGGGAATGATGTTGTTCACTGGGAAAATTTTCAAATAAGAGGACTCTTGTTTTAAGTTCATTTGGGCTTCTACGAGAACCTTCCAAACCAGGCATTCCTGTCTTTCTCCAAATCCCGATTTCCAGAGTCCAAACATTCAGCCCATCATCCTCACACTAATGAGAGTATAGAAAGCACCAGTTCATACTGTTTCTTCTGGTTTTGTGGAGACATTACTATATTTTGATGGGTCTGAGATCGAGAATGAAAGCTGGGGGCTGGAGAAATGGCCTAGGGGTTAAGAGCACTGACTGCTCTTGAGTGCTCTTGTAGAGGACCCAGGTTCAATCCCCAGCACCCCATGGCGGCTGAGAAACATCTTTAACTCCAATTCCAGGGGAATCCAATTCCCTCTTCTGACCTCCTCGGCATTGCACAACACGGGTGCGCAAACCTGCATGCAGACAGTACATTCATACACATAAAAATAAATAAATAATAAATAAAAATTAAAAAAGAATGAAAACTGAAGGAAGGGCCAACCAAAGGGATTGTACAAGAGTGCTTCAGAAATGAGACACAACATAGGACAAAGAACAACTATGTACAAAGGGCTTGTACAAGAGTGCTTCAGAAATGAGACACAATATAGGACAAAGAACGCTTTTTTTCATTGTCCATTCTTTAGTTAAGGGGCATTTAGATTGTTACCATCTCTTAGCTTTCTGTAAAAATCAGCAATAAACATGGCTATATAAGTATCTATACAGTAGGATGAGTCCTCTGGGTATATGTCAAGGAGTACTATAACCAGATCATATGGTAGATTCATTTTTTAAATTTCATTTATTTATTTATGTGTATGAATGTACGTATGCATGTAGGTTTGTGCACCCGTGTCGTGCAATGCCGCGGAGGTCAGAAGAGGGCGTCGGATTCCCCTGGAACTGGAGTTCTCCTGGAATTGGAGTTACAGATGGTTCTCAGCCGCCATGTGGGTGCTGGGGATCGAACCTGGGTCCTCTGCAAGAGCAGTTGGTGCTCTTAACCGCTAGGCCATCTCTCCAGCCCAGTAGATTCATTTTTAGTTTTCCATAGTGCTTGCATGAGTTTAAAATACTACTAGCAGTACCAGCAGTTAATGAGGGTTCCATTTTACTACATTTCTTCCAGTATTTGGTGTCATTTTTTTTTAAATCTTAGCCAGTCTGACTGGGGTAAGATGAAATCTTAGAGTAGTTTTGATTTGCATTTCCCTCATAACTAAGGTTGTTGAACAGCTTTAAAGGTGTTTCTTAGCCATTTTTATTTCTTCATTTGACAACTCTCTGCTCAGGTCTCTAGCCCATCTTTTTATTGGGTCACTGTTTTCTTGTTTGTTTTCTGAGTTTTTCATGGATTCTGAATATTAATCATCTGTCAGATGTGTCACCAGTGAAGATTTTCTCCCAATCTGTGGGTTTCCTCTTCGCTTTTGTTGTTGTCTAT
Source organism: Rhizomys pruinosus (assembly GCA_009823505.1). Lineage (NCBI taxonomy): Eukaryota > Metazoa > Chordata > Mammalia > Rodentia > Spalacidae > Rhizomys > Rhizomys pruinosus. The sequence goes on from VZQC01013896.1 coordinate 2,337,065, forward strand.
TTTCCTGAACAGAAGCTTTTTAGTTTAATGAGGTCCTACTTATTGATTGTTGACCTTAATTCCTGAGCAACTGAGGTCTGATTCCTGTATCTACATATTGTAATGTCCTGTCTATGTTTTGTTCTAACAGTTTCAGAATTTCAGATTTCATATTGAGGTCTCTGATCCATTTGCAATTGACTTTTGTACAGAAAAATGAGTCCAATTTCATTCTTTTACATGTGAAGATCCAGTTTTGTCCACACCATTTGTTGAAAATGCTGTCTTTCCTCCAGTGTGTGTTCTTGGCACCTTTATCAAATATCAGGTGGATGATATTGCATGCACCCAGGTTTAGGTCTTCTATTATGTTCCATTAATATTTGTGTCTTTATTGGGGCCAGTGCTATGCTGTTTTTATGACTGTAGCTCTGTAATATATTTTGAGATCTGATATGGTAATCCCCCTAGCATTGCTCTTTTTGCTCAAGATTGCATTAGCTAGCTGGGCTCTTCTGTAATTTCATATGAATTTTAGGAAATTTTTTTTCTAGTTCTGTAAAGAATGTCATAGGGATTTTGATTGGCATTGCATTGAATCTATAGATTGATTTTGGTAGGATTATCAATGTTAATTCTATCAATCCATGACCGCAGGCGGTTTTTCCACCTCCTTGTGTCTTAGTCAATCTCTTTCTTCAAAGATTTAAAATTTTCATTGTAGAGATCTCTCATACCTTTGGTTAGATTTATTCTTAGATTTTTTTGAGGTTATTGTGAATCCAAGAATTTCCACAGTTGTATATTCACACGTTAGAAGTTAGTTATGATATTATGTATTTATAATAGCTCCTCCCATCAAGGAAGGACTTAGGAAATAAGTGAATAAGTAAAATACAAAACAATATATGTCCAACTGAGCTTTATTCTATGGAAGGAAGCATTTCTCCTTGCAGTGTGTAAAGCACTCTGATTTCCCTGCACCTTCTTCTGTGATCATGCAGCCTGTCAGTGGTAGTAAGGCCCAAATCAAATGCAGAGGAATACCTATCCACTTTTTGGCAAATGGCTAGATGTTTTGTTTTATCCCAAATTCATAGTAATAAGGAAATGAGAACTTTTTAAAAGAAAAGAAATAGAAAATTATCCTATAAATGTGAAATATTGAAAGAGCTAATCTGGAAATTCTAAAGGGAATTCCTTTGAGCCAAAGGTATCTGGGCTGTGGAGTGCCAGGAAGGACCAACTTCTTTGGTGTCCAGCAAATAGAGCAGGAAAAGGTGGAATGATTGACATTCCAGGGAATCAGAGTGCCTTGTGGTGGGAGGCATGGTGGCAGGAGCTGGAGCAGAAAGCCGAGGTTCACATCTTCCAGTGAACACAGGAATCAGAGAGAGAGAGCAACTGGAGACTGGCAAAGCCAGTGACCTACTTCCTCCAGCATGGCCACATCTTCTAAGACATCCCAAAACAGTACCACCAAATGGGGACAAAATGTCTGAACACTTGGAGCCTGTGGGGGACAGTCTCATTCGAACCACCACATTCCACTCCCTGGTCCCCATAGGCTCATGAACATATAAAATGCAAAATATATTTAAAGGTCCCAGTCTTCGCCAGTCTTGATTCTATTCAAAAGTCTACAGTCCAAAGTCTCCTTTGAGGCCCAGGCCAATCACATAACTGTAAGCTCTATTGACGGTTCTAGGGAATTAGAGTCCATTGTGGCAGTGAGGCATGGTGGCAGGAGCTGGAGCAGAAAGCTGAGGTTCACATCTTCCAGTGAACACAGGAAACAGAGAGCAAAGAATGCTTAAAGGCTGAGGATGGCCACGGGCTTCACAGGTAGGGAAACTTGGCTTTGTGTCCCAGCATCTTCCAGACCTAAATTACATCTCAACGACCTTTCTCATTTTTAAAATTATAACAGTTACCATAAAAGCTCTAGAGAGAGAAAAAAAAAAAGCTCTAGAGCGGCCTCCTTCCTAAGCAACTTATACCTACTAGCTAATCCTCAGAATGACCCTCAAAAGCAAGCACTACAGCATTCCTCATTGTATCTAGAAACTGAGGCACAGTGGTTAAGTAACTAGGCAACAGTCATATGCAAACCCACATGGCAGCTAAGAACCATCTTTAAGCAGGGTGTGGTGGTGCACACCTTCAATCCTAGCACTCGGGATGCAGAGGCAGACAGATCTCTGTGAGTTCAAGGCCAACCTGGTCTACAGAGTGAGTTCTAGGCTATCTGGGGCTAGAGGGAGAACCTGTCTCAAAAAAAAAAATTCAAGATGTATTCAACATACATAAATCAGTAAATGTAATTTACCACTTAAATAGACTCAAAGATAGAAACCACATGATCTCATTAGATGCAGTAAAGGCCTTTGACAAAATCCAGTGTCCTTTCATGATAAAAATCCTGGAGAACCTAGGAACACAAGGGACATATCTCAACATAATAACAGAAAGTATAGCTTAACAAAGGAAAACACAAAGCATTTCCACTACAATCAGGAATAAGATAAGAATGTCCATTCTTTCCACTCCTGTTCAATATAGTGCTTCTAGTTTTAGCTAGAGCAATAAGAAAGACACATGAAGGATATATGGGGATATAATTACAAAAGGAAGAATTCAAAGTATCCTTACTTACAAATGATATGATTCTATATATAAAAGACCCTACAGACTCTACCAGAAAACCAGAGCTGATAAATATATTAAGCAAAATAAAAGAATACAAAATTAACACTCAAAAATTAGTAGCAGAGGCAGGTGGATCTCTGTGAGTTCAAGGCCAGCCTGGTCTACTTAGCGAGCTCCAGGCCAGCTGGGACTAAAGGGAGACCCTGTCTCAAAAAGAAAAAAAAAAATAGTAGCCTTGTTATAGTTCAACAATAAGCATACAGAAAAGAAATCAGAGAAACAATCTCATTCACAATTGCCTCAAAAATTTTGAAAATCTCAAAATAAATCTAACTAAAGACATCAAGGATTTGTACAGTGAAAACTTTAAGAAACTGAAGAAATTGAAGAAGATACAGAAGATGGAAAGATATCCCATGCTCATGGATTGTTAGAACCAATATTGTGAAAATGACCATCCTGCCAAAAGTAATTTACAGATTCAGCATAATCCCCATCAAAATTCCAATGCTCTTCACTGAAACTGAAGGGGGAAAAAAGCCCTTAAATTTCATATGAACTAGGACAGCCAAAACCATCCTGGACAATAAAAACACTGCTAGAGGTATCATCCTTTCTGATTTCAAGTTTTTTTTGTTTTGTTTTGTTTTGTTTTGGTGTTTTCGAGACAGGGTCTCTCTGTAGCCCCAGCTGTCCTGGAACTTGCTCTATAGACCAGGCTGGCCTTGAACTCACAAAGATCCACCTGCCTCTGCCTCCCAAGTGCTAGGATTAAAGGTGTGTGCCACCACACCCGGCCTGATTTCAAGTTTTACTTCAGAGTTATAGTAAAGACAACATGGCATCAGAATAAATATATTGATCAATGGAATAGAACTAAAGACCCAGATATAAGCCCACACTCCTACAGCCACCTGATTTTTGACAAAGAAGCAAAAAAGACACATTGGAGGAAAAGACAGGATCTTCAATAGTGCTGGTTAAACTGGAAAACTACCATGGAGAAGAATGAAACTATGCCCTTATCTCACACCTTATACAAAATTCAACTCTAAATGGATCAAAGACTTCAATAGAAGACCCAATATCCTGAATCTGTTAAAGGATAAAGTAGGGGATATGTTTCAAATTACAAGCACAGGAAAGGGTTTGCTGAATAAGAGCCAGTAGTACAGGTATTAGAACTAACGACTAACACATGTGATCCCATGAAACTAAAAGGCTTCTTTCTGTACAGCAAAGAACACCATCACTCAAGTGAAGAGGCAACCAGCAGAATGAGAAAAATCTTTATAAGTTATACATATGACAGAGGGTTAGTGTCCAGAATATACAAAGAACTAAAAAAAATAAAAATAAAAAAAACTAAACACCAAGAAAACTAGCAACCCTGTTAAAACCTGGAGCATGGACCTAAATATAGGCCTCAAAAGAAGAAACACAAATGGCTGGGAAATGTTCAACAAACTTAGCCATGCAAATTAAAAATAGTTTGAGATTGCATCTTACTTCATCCAGAATAGCTAAAATACAAACAAAAACAAAAAACCCAAAACAAAAAGAAACAAACAAAAAATACAACAAGGAATGAAAATGACAACAAATGCTGGTGTGGATGTAGGGAAAGAGGAACACTTACTCACTGGTGGTAGTTCCAAACTGGTACAACCACTATGGAATTCAGTGGAGGTTCCTCAAAAGGTTAGAAATAATCTACCACTTGATCCAGCCACGTAATTCCTGAGTATATCCCCAAAGGACTAGATATCCTCCAGAGATACTTCCTCACTTATGTTCACTGCTATTCTGTTCAGAATAGACAGGAAGTAGAAACAGCCTAGAGGGTCATCAGTAGACAATGAAAATGCAGCACATATGTATAATGGAATATTATTCAACTGTTAAGAAAAATGAAATTTGCAGGTAAATGGGCAGAGCTGGAAATAATCTCTCTGAGTGAGATAACCCAGGCCCTGAAAGACAAATGCTGTATGTTTTCTCTCATACTATTTATGAGTCTTTAGATGTGTGTTTAATTGAAATAGTCATAGAATTCAGGAAACCAGTAAGGGGCCAATGGGGGGAAAGGGGCTTTCAAGAGAGGGGAGATAGAATGCAGGTGGTATGGGTTGGAGAGATTGCCTAGTGGTTAGAGCACCGACTGCTCTTGCAGAGGACCCGGGTTCGATCCCCAGCTCCCACATGGCAGCTAAGAACCGTCTGTAACTCCAGTTCCAGGGGAATCTGAGACCCTCTTCTGACCTCCATGGCATTGCACGACACGGGTGCACAAACCTACATGCAGACAGTAATTCATACACATACAAAAATAAATAAAATTAAAAAAACTGTTTAAAAAAAAAGAATGCAGGTGGTATAAAGGGGGAAATGGGGAATGAGCAGGTGGGAGTAGGGTGAGGGATGGGAGGTCAGGATAGAGAAAGGAGTTACAGGGAGAGATACACAGTACTGAAGACCTTTGAAAAGGCCTTATGGAAACCTACTACACAGTGTGTGTGTGTGTGTGTGTGTGTGTGTGTGTGTGTGTGTGTGTGTGCGTGCGTGTGAAGAAAATGCCTCTCTAGGGTACCATAGACTATCAAATAAAACCTCTACTCCTAGGAATGGGTTACCTCTTTTGGAGATGATGGTCAGTGAGGTCCCATAGACCTCCCCACTTCCCATGAGACATTACAGGCTATTGCTTTTGCTTTTGGTAACCCTCCAGAATTTAATGGAAAAACTCTATTGCTAAAGATACATGCTTGAATCACAGAATGTGGACAAATCGAGCTGGCACTGACCTGAAAGCTTCATCCCTATTGGCTAGGTTTCATAATGCATGCTACTGGAGAAGAAAAGTAATCATCAGTCTTATTCAGCTGTGAACCCTGTGAACTACAATAACAACTGGCCTAGAAAGATACACCCACTAGTGTAACAGTGGCCCAAATGTTATGGGAGTGTCCAACCACTTTCTTATTGGATATAAGGCCTGCTCCACAAGCAGGAACTCATGCCTGACACTGTTAATGGGGCTAAGTACTGAGGTTGGGTTGGTCATAGGCCCTAGGGGAAGAACCTGTTATTAACATTCTGCTAAATGGACACAATATTAAATTGACTCCTAAAGACTTATCATTATACCATCAAAAGGTGCATCTCTTTTTGTAATAGATGGTGATTAACACAGAGACCCATAAGTGGTCAACATGTAGAGAATAAAAGACTGTCCCTAAATGGGCATCTACATCACATTCCCTCCTAAGACACGAGGATCATCACAGAAGAGGCAGTGAAATATTGTAAGTACCAGAGGCCTAAAGGGAAGCAGTGTTCTCCAGACACAAGTTGCACACATGAACCGACAGCAGCTGTGACATGCTGCAGAAGGCCTGTATAAGATCGAATTGGACAAATCTCAGTATGGAAGGATCAGAAACTCCTACCTCCAGTTGAAGAGCTATTGGAACTGATGACTGCTGGGAGAGAGTGAGTCACTTTTCTTCCAAGACGCAGCCAGTGAGAGACTACCCATGGTCCAGCACCTGGCCCAGCACCCATTCTGGGAGCACTAAGCAGACATGTGGGAATTTATTTTAAAGAGAGATGGAGAACCAATGAAATTGGGAGGGAATAGTGTTAGTGAGGATAAAGGAGGAACTGAGAGAGTAAAGAATGGAGGGGTGGAATTGAGTAAAACATATTATATGTACCCATGAAATTGTTAAACACTAAAAAAGTAAAGAAAATATTTCAAGATGCAGCTGAAGCCATCAATTCAAACATTTACTGACTTCTGATATTCCAATTCTATTTGGAGACTTTCCCACAAAAGAGTCTATGTATATTAGTTCTCTCAGTTCCTCGATACAGAAAGAGATAGAAAACTCTATGAGCTGCTGTTTCTCCAAAAAGGTTCCCAGGAACACGGTCCCTGAAAGTTAGAACAGTAGCACAGCTGCAGCAGAGATCTCTGCTCCAACAGAAGTGTCTTCTTCCAGATGCTCCTCTGGGCACAACTTGTACTTTTAAAAATAGTAGCCCAATTTCACAACCAAGTTGGAACCTACTGATCCTGACTTCTAAAATACTGCATTCCTTCTGTTCTAGGAATGCTCAAAGCATGTCTCTTAAATTTACTTGTCAAGCTATCCTTTAAACAGGACCAATTACTTTTCTTCTGAGAAAAGCCTGAAAGCCAGAAGTCCTGGAAAATGGGAGACTCACTCACTGTTTTGCTGACATGTTTAGCAATGAACTTAAAGTATCCTTGTTTTCCACATTAATCCCCTTTCCTCTTACTGATCTGATCACAATTATAATGCTTTGAACGATATTAGACCAGGATGATCTTTACATTTAAAAGAATTTTCATAGTATAAGGCCTTTTTCCCCATGGTGACCAATGGATAAACTGTCAAGACCTACACCTAACAAGCTCCCGAGTTACTTTAATTTATAACTATGTTTCTTGCATGTTAAATATAATTGGCAAAAAAGAGTTGTTTCTCAGTTACTAAATTGTGGGATTATGCTTTCTGGCAATGCTTAAATACAGATGATTGAACTGTTCAGTAAAATAACTCAATGAATTCACATTCAGACTAGTAACAATTTAGAAGACTATTCAAGATAAAAAATCTAAAATTCTACTGTTTTTTATTTATTTTTGTATGTGTATGAATATACTGTCTGCATGTAGGTCTGTACACCCATGTCGTGCAATGCCACGGAGGTCAGAAGAGGGTCTCAGATTCCCCTGGAACTGGAGTTCTCCTGGAATTGGAGTTACAGACCGTTCTTAGCCGCCATGTGGGTGCTGGGGATCGTACCCGGGTCCTCTGCAAGAGCAGTCGGTGCTCTTAACTGCTAGGCTATCTCTCCAGCCCAAATTCTACTGTTTTAACTTTATTTGTTGTCTGCCAAAGTCCTTCTTGATATTTTGGTCTAGTCATTCCCCTCACTATGACTCAAATGTGAAAGTAAGGCACTAGATGATCTCACAGAACCCTTCTGATTCTATAACCATTTGAGAGGGTTCTCTTTTCTTCCTCCCAAGAAATTAATTTCTACTAGAAGCTGACTCATCTTCACTCTCTACTGCCTAGTGCTTCTCTTTATCTGAGGAATTATTCCCTGAAAGAAAAAAATACCCTTAAGAACTATGGCTAATATTTTCTTCCTAATCATATAACATGTGCTTCGGTGGTTCTGATGAACACATTTGGCAAACTGTCAACTCCTGTGTAATAAATAAGTCACCTAACCACAGAACTGGGTACAGCTTAATGGAAATATACTACCCCAGCATGCACAAGAGCCTGAGTTCAATCCCTGACCCCAGAAAAGTAAATCGATATACAAAGATACAAGATGAATCTTCCCCAAAGCATTTGGATTTGTAATGATATCCCATGTTTTCAGGCTTAAAAAGAAAAAAAGAAGCAGCTGGAGAATTGGCTCAGTAGTTATGAGGACTTGCTGCTCTATAGTGAGGACTAGGGTTCAGATACCACTGACACTGGGAGGCTCACGAATGCCTGTAACTCCAACTCCTAGCGATCAGACAACTTCCTAGGGCCTCACCAGGTACCTGCCTACACATGTATATATACTCACATACACACAAATAAATAATGTTATGTAATATATGTTTATTTGCATATGCCTGTATATGCATATGTTTGTGTATTCACATGGAAGTACATGTTTCTTGTGTGGGGAGTCCCACAGGACTGAAGGATTATATTTCAACTCCATTATGAATTATTTGTAAATGATTAAAGAGACAATAATTATTATAAATTATTGATCCAAATAAATCTAAGAATCCCAAGTCACTTCAGAGATGAAGCTGAAAGCAGCGGAAGGAGGAGCGGCGACACATTTTGGAAGGGAAGCAGGCTGAAGGCGGTCTATCTTCCCAGGAGAACTTAAATGACAGTTCTTTGGAAAATTTCTAAGGCTGGGGGATGAAAATATTGGTTTGAGAGACTGTTAACTGCCAGGAATTAAAATGCCAAAAGAAATTTTTTGGAAAAATATTTTCATACTTTCAGCCTCCTCAAAGGACATGGTCAAAACTGAAAATGGCAAAAACCCACTCAAGTCGTTATTCTCGTCCTTCGCTGTCACCATCAGGCCCTGGGGCAGCAACGGAGACCAAACTTAGGCTTTTCCTATTGCTTTGGGTTCTAGGCAGCACTTCCGGGGCAGGGGCCCTTAAAGCAGAAGCAGCAAAGGTGAAGCTGCTGTTCCTTCCATTCTGCCTTAAGCCCAGATTCCGGAAGCACCAGGAACACCGAGACTTGGGGAAGAAACAACAATGCAAGACAAAGCAGAGAGACCATTGTCTGTCCTTACTCAGACTGATTTTTTTCCAAAGAGCACAAGAAGGGGTTGAGAGAAACCAGGCAAATGCTGTTTCAGCCAGATAAGCAAGGTCAAGAGCAACCAGGTGTGCACCCTTGAAACCACAGGACGAGAGAGAGAGAGAGAGAGAGAGAGAGAGAGAGAGAGAGAGAGAGAGAAATGCTTTCCCTCTCAGTCTCTTTCCACGCCCACGGTCTCAGTCTAACCAGAGGAAAAGCGTCAGGTTAGTCCTAGTTCAGGAGCATTCTGCAAAGTACCTGATCACTGCTCTTCAGAACTGTTAATGTCATTAAAAGAAAAAAGGTCGGGAAACTGTCACAGCCCAAAGGCGGGTAGAGAGACATGACTAAATGTAATGTGGTATCCTGGCTGGAATTCGGGAACAGAAATAAAATAGGTAAAACTGAAGAATTAGGAATAAATCATGGACCTCAGTTACTAACAATACATGAGCTGCACTTTACAGACTTTCAAAAATGCACCGTACTATATGCACCGTATATAGATAGAGCAATAGATAAACTATATGGGAGGTCTGCAGCATTGTCACAGTTGCTTTTAAATCTAAAACCTTTTCTAAATTACAAGCTTACTTTAAAAAATTGTTAACACATCAAAATGAATTTTATCTATAAAGCCCAATGTCTTAAAAACCTTTAAATAAAACAAAAAAAAAAAAAAAAACGAAACAGTGAAACGCAAATCAAAAAGACCCACAAATGCTCAGCACAACAGAAAACAAGACAAGACCAAACCAAACCAAACCAAACAAAACTTTGCCAAGGACATATCTCAATGAGAAAGCACTTGCCTTGCATACCTGAAGACCTGGGTTCGATCTTTAGCACCAGAAAATAACAGTAAAACAAAACAGAAACCTATTGTTCTGCCTTGAGTAGCTTCAGACACCAAGCACACAGTAAAGCAAATCCCTGTCCAGAAGACTTCCCATTAGCAAAAGGGAAAAGGGAGGGGGGAGGACAGCAGAGTGATATCTGCAAATCTTCTAATGACTCTCATCCCCGAATCTTCAAATTAACAAGACCATCAGTGGGAAATGACAGAAAAAGAAAAACAGAAAGTAGAAATACTGGGATCTAAAACATTTCCTTTTTTTTTTTTTTTTTTTGGTAGGCTTTTTCCTAGTACCAGCCTTGCCTGGAAGTCACTATGTAGACCAGGCTGGCCTCAATCTCACAAAGATCTGCTGGGATTAAAGGCCTAAGCCACCATGCCTGACATCAACATTTATTTTTAAAACATCTCTTGGTTGGAAATTATTTACAGATGCGCTCTAGCAAGACAGAGACGTAAACCATGAAAGAAGAGGGTAGAGGACGGAAGAAACGGCGGATCCGAACATGCAAAAGGAAACGGAAAGGTGCGAACAACAAAATAAATGGAAGGTAAAAATCTCAATTTTATGGAACAATGTTTATATCTTGTTTGTAATATGAACACTGATGTATGACTTACAAATAGTAATACATAGAACCTTCTTAAAGAAATTCAGACTGTCTAGGTAACCAATTAGTCTAGATTAGGTCAGAAAGATGAAACATAGCAGGAAAAGCTAAGATTTGAGAGATGCAGTGCTCTCCTAGAATCTGTGGAGATATTATAACAACAGGGTAAAGAGCCTGCCTCTGAAACCAGAAGACCCAGGTTCAAATCCCAGCTATACCACTACAGCTTGAGAGGTGATGGTTTATCTCTATTTTCCAATCTCCTCATCAGGAATAATTCCTACACTATAGTTCAGTGTGAGGGTCAGTTAAAATGTACAATATTTGGACCTTACTTGGTATTTGGGCCTTAATAAAGGTCGGCCATGAGGAGAGTATTGATGATGGTGATGGTGGAAGTTTTCCCATGCTCCGGTGAGTGGTCTCATACCCATGCACACAGGGCTGAGCTAACTGCACTTAGTAGGTTATCAGAAAAAGGAAGAAGACTTGAAGTTGGGAGGGGACATGCTGGGAAGGATACAGTGAGAACCGGAGAGGAAAATGGGAGGATATGATCATATTTCATTGTATATAGTGTGACATTCAGGACTAAAGCAAAATCACAATTTAGAAACATTAAAAGGAGCTGGGGAGATGAACTGGTTAGTAAAGGGCTTGCTGTGCAAGAATGAGGACCTGAGTTCAAACCTCTAGTACCCACATTAAAAAACTGGAGACAGTGCATGTCAGTGATCCCTGTGCTGGGAAGGCGTAGGTAGGCAAATCCCTAGAACTCACTGGTCAGCCAGCTTAGCCAACAGATGAGCTCCAGGTTCAAAGAGAACCATTATCTTCAAAAATTCAGGTAGAAAGTGACTAAGGAAGACATTCATTGTTGACCTCTGGCTCCACACATACATGCAGACATTTGCACATGTACTTCCATACACACACACACTTATAGAAACAAGTACACATGCATACACACACACACACACACACACACACGCACACACACGCACACATGCGCACACACATACACACATACCATTAAGTCCAGGACAAATGGAAAGTATTGAACAACAAAAGAAATTGAAGGTTAAGTGTCAGTTTTATTGAACAATCTTTATATCTTTTTTTAAATTATTATTTCTGTATGTGCATCAATGTACTGTCTGCATGCAGGTCTGTGCACCCGTGTCGTACAATGCCGCAGAGGTCAGAAGAGGGTCTCGCATTCCCCTGGAACTGGAGTTCTCCTGGAATTGGAGTTTCAGACGGCTCTCGGCCGCCATGTGGGTGCTGGGGATCGATCCCGGGTCCTCTGCAAGAGCAGTCGGTGCTCTTAACCGCTAGGCCATCTCTCCAGCCCAACAATCTTTATATCTTAATGATAATATTAACAGCTATTTTGATTTACAAATAGTAATAAAAGAAAATGTTGAAAAACCATTTAAAAGTTAGATTTGCTGGGGCTGGAGAGATGGCCTAGCAGTTAAGAGCGCCACTGCTCTTGCAGAGGACCCGGGTTCGATTCTCAGCACCCACATGGTGGCTGAGAGCTGTCTTTAACTCTAGTTCCAGGGGAATCTGACGCCCTCTTCTGACTTCTGCAGCACTGCACGACACGGGTGCACAAAGCTACATGTAGACAGTACATTCACACACATAAAAAAATAAATAAAATTTAAAAAAGTTAAATTTGCTATAAAAGCAGAATAGCAATATATTAGGTGTTATTAATTTTAATAAAAGTATCCATAGAAATATGCCATTTAGTGATCTGGAGGTAACTTGCAGAATAAATACAAGATATTGAAAAGGGGCTGCCTGAGCCAGACTTGTTGTACCAGGCATGTGTTTCCTCCTGTGGAACAGACCTTAAATCCAATCAGAAAGCAACTGGTTACCCCCACATTTGTGCCACTATTGCACCCATACTGTCATGGTGGTCATTATTGCACACAGGTTTCACAGATGGTTAAGACTGTTGATAACCAACTCCTGCATTCTCCCAGCAGCCTGCATGGCACCTTCTAATATTAAGAGAGCTGGCAAGGTAGAAGCTTCCTGGTCAAAACCAATTTGATTCGTCCATGTCCTATGACCAAAGTGTGGTGTCTTCAGCAATATGGTCTTAACCATCACATTCTAATGGGCAACTGATGCAATGGCAGCAGCCTGTATTACCTGGTTAGTCTCTAAGAGCATACGCCACTGTGTAGGGTAACTCTATTTCATATAAATATGAAGCTTATAAAATAGGTTTCCATACGGATTTTTCAAATATCCTTAGAGTCAGTTATCCCTCTCATGGTTGGGAAGCTCATAGACTCCAGGAGTGAATCTACAACTATTGTTTTGCTACATGGACAAAGTATCAAGCTGCCCTCTAAATTCTTATCCCTCTATCCATACATGAATGTAGCTCTCAGACATAATCAGAGAAGTTTCTTTGTGTGATGGGGGTTAACACAGGAACTCACCACTGGTCAAAGTGGAGAGCATACACATCTGTGGAGTATTCTGTCACAAATGCAACATCTATATTACATCCTCTTCCCAATACTCAGGGGCAATCAGAGAAGAGACAGTGGAAAGGTTGTAAGAGCCAGAGGTCGGAGAGGACTAGAGCAAAACAGTGTCTTCTGGACATGTCAGGACCACTGCACTAAGGAACTCATGGCTCTGTGGCTGTGGCTGCCAGCACAAGACCTGCACAAAATCAAGCCAATCCACATCCTAGCATGGAGTGGGGAAGGAGTTCATGAGCTCCACCCCTAACTGAGGAGCTAAAGACAGCTGATGGCTTCTGGGAGACAGGGAGTCAATTTTTAAAGAATGTGACTCCTGGTAGACTGATGAGGCTCCAGTGCATAGACCCCACTCCCAGAAGTATGTGGACAGCACAAATTGGAGCTGACAAAGTTGAGAGTAAAGATGTAGTGGCAGATCCTGGAGGAGCTGAGGTAAGGAGCTGGGGGTAAATAAGATCAAAATACACTATATGAAACTATCAAAGACATTTACAAAATTATTATTTTTTGGTCATTTAAAGGAGGCATGCCCTTATAGCCATGAGCACTATGTAAAATTTGGTGAGAAAAATGCAAAAAACAAATGCCAAAGACTTTTGTGAGTCAAATGGGAAGTCTGTAATATGTACTAGCTGTTAGGTGTTATAGATCACTCATTTTGCATGTGATCTGATGTAGGGAAAATGGAAGAAGAGAATGATGGTCTTAGGAGATACTCTTAACTGAAGAGCTTAAGGGTAACACAAAGTATCTGCAAATGAATGAGAACAAGTAAATGTGTTATATAATAGGCCCTTATATACATTTACATTTATACATTTAGGAATATATGAGAGGATGAATTAGATATTAGTTAATAAATATTTGTTAAAGGAATGTGTTTGCATATCATTCCTTTAGTATTCTATTTCTAAAGTTTTAATAAACAAAGGAAAACACTGCTTTTAATTATAAACTTTTGTGTTGTATATTTTGCCATGTAGATACACATTTTTTAAAAGAATTTACAGAAAACTTACTATCAATTCCTCAAAGTTCTCAAGTTACCTAAGATCGGTGATCTTTTTATAATTTCGAGTTTTAAAAAAGTATGTAAGAGGCTAAATTTCTATTTTCACATTTTATCCATGTTACTTCACCAGCCAAGTATCTTTTAATGATCCTATGGATTTGGTAAACTAAAGCACATGCTGCTAAAACTACAGTCTAAAACACACAAGGAATGAAAATAAGGTTCTTTGAATATACAGCATCAGAGTCTAGATACTGGCTTCCATATGCCCAATGTGCAACAAATTTGCACATTTTAAATAGAAAAAAAAAACATTTGAAAAACATCAGAAGAAATGGTTAAATTGCATGAATTTGCTGATAACCATGCTAATAAAACAATTTTAATCTATCAATAAGCATAGAACATATATCACATTAGAATATTCTTAGAAATAATTGTTTTAAAGCAAGTATTATAAAATACAAAGTACATATATATTAGCATATTGAATATTATTAACCTTTTAAAATTCTTTTCATGAGTATATTTGGGAGGCAAGTTGCTACAATTACCTTTTTTTAATGTGTATGAGTGTACTGTCTGCATGTAGGTTTATGCACCCGTGTCATGCAATGTCGCGGAGGTCAGAAGAGGGTGTCGGATTCCCCTGGAACTGGAGTTAAAGATGGTTCTCAGCCACCATGTGGGTGCTGGGGATCAAACCTGGGTCCTCTGCAAGAGCAGTAGGCCCTCTTAACCGCTAGGCCATCTCTCAGCCCCTACAATTACCTTTTTATAAATAAGGCAATAAATAGATAAGCAACATGGAAAGTGAAACAATACAAATCCGAACATAGCTGTTTTGTATCAGAAATTCTCTGGTTTTGCCTCCAGGCAGTTTTTGCACTGAGGCAGATCAGGACAACTAAGTGCAAATACTGAGGTGCACCATCTGTTACCTCAGCCACCCTTGAGAATACATTTAGAACATAAAAGTGAGGCTTGAAACATTACTTCATCCAACATTACCAATATTCTCATTATAAATAAGCTACTGACACCCGTAACAAAAGTTTCTTCCAGTATCAGAGCTACTTAGTAACAGATGCAGGACCAGGACACGAGTCTGTGCCACTGATCTCCCTAAAGGTTATTTGATTATTGGGCTCATGCTTTTCCCCATATGCAGTGGAATAAATGTGTGAAAATAATCAGTGGAAAATAAATATGTACTGTAAATATCAGTAATATGTTAAAAAATTAAATTGTCTCCTGGATTGGAACAAGAAGTACATTTTAGCATAGGTAAATTTACAATAAAAAGTAGAGAAATGATTTTATTCCTTGTGGGTTTTGTTACTGTTTCTAAGGAGTGGTTGGAAATAGTATTTGTGGTAAAACTGTTTCAGACTATCTGAATTGTATCCAATGGAAGACCCCATTTGGTCAAGCCAACAGGGGTGTGTAAGAAGCCAAATGAGGCTACAGAGTCCATCCATACAGAAGAAAGACTTTTGACCAAAAGTCTGAACTCTTATTATACCTAGTGTAATAATACAACCATAATTGCAACAAAGAAAGTGAGATTTTACATTTAAATGATCATCTGAAAAGTAAACTCCAAAATCAATCCATAGTAGATTAAAGGCATGTAAAGTCATCTAAAGAAGCAAATGGCCCTGATCCTTGAAGCACGTGACAGTAATCTAATCTGAGACACTATGAAAGTAGACACCTTAAGAAAGTAGACACTGATGGTGTGTATGGAAAAATGGAAGCTTAAAGGAGAGCAAGTGTCCACCCAAGCCTTGTCTGAGCAGAAAGGAGCTTGACTGGAGAAATGTCTGGATTTCTACCAATTCTCCTACAAATGAAACACTATGTGTCTGAAGTTATGAAATTCATAAACACTGAGATAGATAATCCTATTGTAAACCAATGTTTTCCAAAGTATGGCCATCACTTGTGGAGAAAGGATTTATCCACTCTTGTGTTTGCTCACACAAGAAGGCATTTTCTTTTCCCAGAGTACACCTGGAATACAACATAGGAAGGTAAATCCTAGAATGGCAGATGGAAGCAGATAAGAGAAAGCATCAAGAACTAAGGGCCTTCATGCTTTGTGTTATTGGAAACTGCCTAATCACAGATGGCACAGTAACTATGAAGTCAACCCATGTTTTATACATGTTAAATGGACCTATTCTCAAGATCGAGATCGAATAGGCTCAGAATCAGGAATATCAAGTTTGAAATTTCCAATAGTTATAAATCTGAAAGAAATTTCCTAAGAAGGGAGGAGAGATTAACGTTAATGTGATCTGAAAACAACTGTGCTCTTATACTGTGAAGCCCTTAAAAATATTTTAAAAAGAAGGGAGGGAGGTAAAGAGAAGCATATTTTTTTCTAACAGAATGCCAACTATGATGGGAAGAACTGCTAGCCTTGCAGAGGTAGCTGATTCTTGTGGGAGTCATGACTGGATATTGCTGGACTGAGCTTTGATAAGAAACAGTATGCTGGCAAAATCTTCAAAAATCTCCAAATGAAATACTACTTAGTTACAAGGAAGAAGCCAGTACAATGGATGTGGCTATGCCTGGCATTTGTCAACATGCCAGGTGGTGAAGGTTAACATCATGACCACTGTGGACAGGTCAGCATCTAATGCGATGCGGGGGAGGAATACAACATTCTTTTTTGTGCCCCAAGAATATGTTAACGAAGCTTCCTCACAGGGAAACACCAGAAAGAGCCTTCACTCTGAATAATTAAAGCCCTGTGCTCTTTAAAACTTGTCAAGAATATAAAAAGCAGGGGAAAACCAAGAAACTTTTTCAGAGTAAAAGTTCAAAGAGACATGACAATTAGATACAATGTATATTCCTGGAT
The DNA here is from genome assembly GCA_009823505.1 of Rhizomys pruinosus. Classification (NCBI taxonomy): domain Eukaryota; kingdom Metazoa; phylum Chordata; class Mammalia; order Rodentia; family Spalacidae; genus Rhizomys; species Rhizomys pruinosus. The sequence continues at coordinate 2,353,940 of VZQC01013896.1, forward strand.
AGGATCTTGGAGCAAAAAGAAAATGACCTATTGTTGAGTTTATAAAGTGGACATTATGAACTGAGTAGCAGTTTGTTTCCTGGTTTGGAGTGCTGTGCACTGGTTATAGAGAACATTACTGTAGTAGGAAAGTACACAGTGAAGTGATTAGGGCTAACAGGGTACCATGTCAACAGCTTGCTCTCACAGGCTAAGAAAAAGTCAAGATTTCTGTCTCTGTCTCCTTGTCTGTCTTTCTGACTGTCTGTCTCTCTCTCTCATACACACACATACACACAGAGATAGACAAAGAAACAATGAGAGAGAAGGTAAACAATAAAGCAAATATTAGTAAAGTATTAACAATGAAGAAACCTGGAGTCCAAGAGTTCTTTGTCCTATTTGGAAACTTTTCTGTAAGTCTGAAATTGCTTCAGAATTAATTATTGAAAATAATCAATACATTGGGAAAATATATGTTGCTATATCTTGGGCAATACATGTAATTAAACAGGAGGATATCATCATAATTAATATGAACTTTCCCCGACAGGTCCATGCCTTGTTTCTCTGCTGTGCAGTTTGAGGATGCTATGGAACCTTTGGAATATACAGCTTCATTGGAGGACACAAACCTCTAGGGACAGGGCTCAGGGTTACAGTCCAGCCCTGTGTCCAGTCCCACTTCTGTTCCTGTCTGCGACAGTGTCCCAGTGCTGTGGACAGAGCCACCCAAGCTGGCATGCCTGCCCCACCATGAGCCAAATAAACTTCCCCTCCCTCAAGTTGGTTCTGACAGATATCTGATCAGAGTGATAACAAAATGTTAATATGAAAATTATCCTAAATTTTAGCCACTAAGGCTTTACTACATGGAAATTTAGAGATTTAAGTGTTTCAAACCTGTTTTAAGTGAAGTGATGCCTTACTCATTGTAAAGGTTATTCATTTTGAGCAGGGCATGGTAGTGCATACCTGGAATCTAAGCACTTGGGAGGCTGAAGCAGGAGAATCACAAGTTTAGGCTAGCCTGGGCTACATAGCAAGAGTCTATCTAAAAAAAAGAATAGGATAAAAAGAAAAGGAAGTTGCTATATTTCTAGCCTACCAGCAGACTTCCTTGAGAGGTGTAAGTTCAGACAAAACAAGTCATTTGGTTAATAGTATCAATAATAAAGTAGATGCAGACTATCATGGAGTCCCTGTGAAGTTTTTGCCACAAAACCTATGGATCTGAGTCACCTTGTGCCCCTACTGTGTCCCTCAGTGATGGGGACAGTAACTCCAATACCAGCACTTCTCTACCCTGACGTGACCCACCTAGGTATGACGCACTCTGTAAATGATGCACCAACCATCACATAAAAATGAGTAATTATTTACACAAAGTCCTCATTTATATCCAGAGTATTCATTCATCAAATGGTAAATGAATAAATAAAACATCATATTCATAAAACAGAATTACTCTATAGCAGTTAAAACAAGTAACTCAGATCTACATCAAAGCTTGTCTCAGAAAAGCATCACCTGTGTGGAATTTAAAACCTGACCAAAGTAATCCCACATCTAATCCATGAACACACAATATATGAAAATGTAAAGGCAGGGGCTGGAGGGATGGCCTAGCGGTTAAGAGCGACGACCGCTCTTGCAGAGGACCCGGGTTCGATCCCCAGCACCCACATGGCAGCTGAGAACCGTCTGTGACTCCGGTTCCAGGAGAACTCCAGTTCCAGGGGAATCCGAGACCGTCTTCTGACCTCCGCGGCATCGCACGACACGGGTGCGCAGACCTGCATGCAGACAATACATTCATACACATAAAAATAAATAAATAAATAAAAAATTAAAAAAAAAAAAAAAAGAAAATGTAAAGGCAGAAAGATGACCAGATCAAAGACACCAAGTCCCTCAGGAGCAGTTCGCTGTAGGGTGGAAGAGGGAAATCAGCCTGGATATGAAGGGCGAAGTGAACTTTATGTCTGTTTTCTTTCCTTTGTGAAACAAAAAAAAAAAAAAGGACAGTAGCAAAGTGTTAACAATTTCTACTCTGGATGATGGATGCAAAATGTTTGTCATATAAATACATTGACACAAAGTAGCTTATGATAGCTGCATACTGAACCACTGCAGGGCCATATAATTTAACACAAAATAATGGCCTAAGACTGGGATCTAAAGCAAACCCTATGTAATTTGACCGGGAGATGAGCTAGCACAAACTTCTCATTCAGTTTCCTCAGTGTCTGATGTGAGACTTTAAAATGAATATAATTTTTAAATGCTTTAAAGCTCTGCCAACCATTATTAATTTTTTTCTGAATTAATTCACTAAATCAAAATGAGGAATTCCTAAACCACTGCTTTGCTCTGAAGCCTTGATAATTGTTTCAGTGTTTACTTAGCATGCTTCAGTTTCTGTGTGATGATAAGCTAATTTTTAAAAATTGTACAGTAAATATAAAGACAGTACTTGTTTTACCTTTAAAATACTGATTTTGACACACAGGTAAAATAAGCACAGTTGGCATCTACTTAATTCTGTCATCAACATAAACTAGCATCATATGCTCACCAGCAAGTGCAGAATCAATCTTTCCACAGCCTTTATTATGCAAATACTATGTGGCCACACATCCTATCCTTTATTGAAGGGAGACACTGACATAAACAAATAATAATAATTGCCTAAAACTATAGACAGAAAATGCTACAAGATATGGTCTTTAAAGTGAATTCTTATCAGCTAATGGAGAGTTAAAAACGAATTAAGTCTGTGCTAAATAACAAGAATGGTCATAGAGGCAACCAGCAATTAAATGAGGGGGAAGTCCATATAAACAAGGATGAGATGCAACTGATAAAGCAGCAAGGAGGACATTTCAGATAGAAGAAAGAGCATGAACCACCTATCCACTGGTGGGAGACGCATGGCAGGTTAGTGGGCAGCCATGGGTACAACTGCACAAGAGCATTTGGACGAAATGCTAAGCACATGGGAGGCCTTGTGGATTTTTAAAATGCAATTTGGCCTGGAGCCAGAATTTTAGCCTGCTAATGGTGGAAGCTAAGAGAGATGAATATGGTACTCTCTATACCATGGAGGGTAAAATCAAAGTCTTTATAGGATTCTATGAGGCCCTATGTGGCTTGGATGCCTCTCTAACCTTATTTTTTATTCTTTTACCTTTTCTCCTTTCAGTTACACTGTCTTACTAAGCTCTCCTCATGGCAGCCTCTCTAAAATTGATCTTACCACAGTCAATATTTATTGAATCTTAAATCCAGGTTGATTCCTTCTACTCTGACTAAACAATGCTGTTTCCAACACACATCTCAGTCACCCACTTCTCTTTAAAATATTCCTCTCTGCCTATCATACTTTTTCCACTGCTAAGCATTAGTCCAGCTGGCTTGGACTTTTCTTCTTGCAGTTGTCTTCTCCTGACTCTCTCTACCCACTTTGGGGTATGATTCACAGCATGTTATCTACACTTGAGACACAATAATGAAATATCCAGGTCATCTTTCTCTGTCTACACTGGATTAGAAATGCAGACTGGACAGAGGGCTTTTGGAGACAGGTGAGTTGAGAGCATGAATTAACAGCTCACAGCCTGGGAGAACTCCATAGCAGCAGTAGTAGGACAAAGAACACAGGTACAATTTGGCAGACTACTAAAATTTCTATATTATTACTTACATACCATGGAATTTATGATTTTACCTAAAGGGCTCCCTTTGGGGTGATAGTAATATTAACCAAAAAAGCTTGATTTTTCTCAATATATTTTCTTCTCTTCTTCTTTTTGAGATGGGAGGGGGTCTCTGTATCTCAGGCTGTCCTTAAACTGTCAATCCTTCTACCTTAGTGTCCCTAGTGCTAGGAATAAAGGCATGTGCCACCCTGCCCACCTTGTCTCAACATGCTTTTAAATTGTTTCTAATCTGGCCAAGTTGGTATTTTAAAAGTTTCATTTTTTATTCACAATTAAGTTTATAACTTGTTTTTTAATGTTAATACACAGAAGTCATCCATCAAGGTCCTAAATACATTTTAAGTTATACATGGAATATTTTTTTAACTGCGTGAGGGATGGAAGCACTGATTCCCAGTTAAAGGTCAGTTACACATCTTACAAAACAGCAAAAAGAAAGGAATTACTCATTTAAGTTAGTTTGACACCAAAGTGTCAGTTGTTAGAAAAATAACAGAAGAAAGGCAGAATACTTATCAGAGTTACAGAACATGATCTATGGGCCTTCACCAAAAGGCAGGATGGCAATGAAGAAGATGAGGACAGGCAAGATGGGGAACTCAAGGTCTGAGAAATGATTCAAAATAAGGAAGGAAGGAAAGAAGGGAGGGAGGGAGGGAGGGAGAGACAAAGAAAGAAAAGAAAGAGAGGAAAGGAAATATAAAGAAAAGAAAAGAGAAAAGAAAGAGTTATTTTTTTTTCATAGACCTGTTGGAGAATAGTAAAAGTTTTAGTACAGTCAAGGATGGTGACCCCTAACTGTAATCCCAGCAGCTGGGAGGCTAAATCAGGAGGAAAGTGAGTTTAAGTCTTGTTTGCCTACACAGCAAGTCAGGATAGAAGGAGCTACACAGGAAGATTTTTTTAATTTTTTATTTATTTATTGTAAGTGTATGAATGTACTGTCTGCATGTACATGTAGGTTTGTGCACCCATGTCGTGCAATGCCGCGGAGGTCAGAAGAGGGTCTCGGAGTCCCCTGGAACTGGAGTTCTCCTGGAATTGGAGTTACAGACGGTTCTTAGCCGCCATGTGGGTGCTGGGGATTGAACCCGGGTCCTCTGCAAGAGCAGTCGGTGCTCTTAACCGCTAGGATATCTCTCCAGCCCACACAGGAAGATTTTGACAAAAGAAAGAAACCTTAAAACCTAGCCAAAAAAAAAAGTGGCAAACTGCTTGAAGGGGTAATAGTTGAAAAATGTTTCAATCATTAAAAGGCACATCATCTAAAAAGCAATTAAGCTCCAAGATAATTACACCTAGACACATCGTATCAGCTTAAAAGCAAAGATAAAGTATTCACAATAGCTAGAAAAAAATTACATGTTATGCACAGAGAAGACTGATTTGAATTACTTAAGATTTCTCCTCAGAAAATAGTGGTCAAGAATGTATCTTTAAAGTGCTGGGATAGAGGGAGGGAAAGAGGAAGGGAAGGAGGGAGGGAGGGAGGAGGGGGGGAGGGAGGGAGGGAGGGAAAAGGAACAAATTTTCAACCTAGAAATTTGTTTGTATCTACTGATACTATCCCTTAGATGGAAGGCAAGCTGAACAACATTATTGTTATATTTCTGTTTATCTGAAAGCAACTATGTTGTTATAATGTAAATCTCTTAACAGGCTCTAGAATCGATCCACCACTTACTTTCAGACTCTGTAATTACAGTATATGAGTGGAAAGTATGTATTCATATTTTAGAGTAATATAAAATTAAAGGAGGACAATGTGAATTCCTAAACATAAAAAGAAGGCTAAATAATGACATTTTTACATGAAAGAAGACTAAGTCTTCTTTTCCTGCAGGCCTGTTCTAAAGAAATGCCAGATTGAGTGCTTCAGGCTCAAGCGAAATGGCACCAGGAAGAAAGGGGATATTCACAAATTGAAGAACTACAGTAGAGATGAAAATACACAAGTAAGCAAAACAAGCTATTTCTCATCTAATTTCTTTAAAGCAAAAACTATAATGTTGATAGAGTTTTCACTATGTAGTTGTATTACATATATAACATAGATGAGTGGGAGAGAATCAAGTAACCAACACTTTTGTATGTTTTCTATATTTTACTTTGGTAGCTGTAAGAAATGAATTTTAGGGGCTGGAGAGATCGCTCAGCAGTAACAGCACTGGCTGCTCTTGCAAAGGACCCAGGTTCAGTTCCCAGCACCCACATGCCAGCTAACAACCATTCATAATTCCAGTTCTAGGGGAACTAACCCCCTCTGACCTCAGCAAGCATTACATTGACGTGGGTGTACTTACGTACATGAAGGCAATACACTCATATACATAAAAAGAAATATACTGTAAACATATAAGTCTAGACATTCAAAGTTTAACAAAGCATATCATGTTATCCTGTACGCAAGCATAAAAATAAAGCTAGCATGACTATATTATCCTAAACCAATCTTGAAATTGCCTCTTCCAATTTTAATTCTTCTGTATTGACATACGTATTCAGAATGGTTATTCCTTCACTACCTACAAAGCTATTTACAGACCACTAAGCTATGTTCATTGATTTGATTGATTTGTAAACAATACTAGCATCCTCCTTCCCTGTGTGAATTTATAAGACAAAAATTAATGCAACTACTTATTTTCCTTTAAAATGTAAAGTGTAAAGTAAATGTAAGTGCAGTACTAAATATTTGGGAGAGGTGTTAAGCTCCAGACACACACACACACACACACACACACACACACACACACACACACAAAGCATTTTAGAAGCATTAGGAATGAAATGGAATTCTCACTACAAGTTATAACCTAGGTGGGCTAGGAAAATATTGAGTGAGGTAGAATTTAAACAAGCAGCTTGAGAAAAGAAGTATTTTCAGAAGTAAGTAACTAAATACAGATTTAAAATAAACATGTCTAGAACAAGCATGAAACTGTATGGTCTATAGATAGATAAATATTCTTAGAATTTTTTTAATAAAATGTAACAACAGTATTAATAGATCATGTCTGTCACCACATTTTACATTAGTGATGAAAATAATGCTTTGAAGTTTCTACCAGATTCATGTACCTACCTAAAAAGCCAAACATTCCCTGCATGAAACTCCAGGCTTACATCCGACCCTTCTACCAGTCCTTTTTCTTGGAGTGGAAGTGTTTAAAATATAAAGCACTTCTGCAGTGGAAGTTTAATAGTTGTCTAAAACATGGATCAGTGTGTTCCATATGTCTATGCAAAGTTATCAGTAAAACGAAAACTTGGAACAGATTAATTGCTTTAAGAGAAAATACAAGATGCTGGAGAGATAGCTCAGCAGTTAAGAGCACCTTGCAGGCTGGGGTTCAATTCCCAGTAGTCAGAAGGTAGCCAACAACCATCTGTAACTCCAGTTCCAAAGGATACAATGCCCTCTTCTGACCTCTGTGAGCAGTATATGACTTGGGTACACCTACCTACATGTGGCAAATACACTCTTACACATAAAAAATAAAAATAATAAATGAAATATTTGGGGGGGTTATAATTTTATTTTTTTTTAATTTTCATTTTTTTATTGATGCTTTGTGTATTTCATACATCATTTTCCAATTCAGTTCAGGCATATTTCCCTTTCCCTTCCCCCCACCCCACCCCAAATAAATGAAATATTTTTTAAAAAGAAAGAGAAAATACAAAACATAAAGAAAGCCTGAACCCTGGAAAGCATGTGAACTTTTCTGCCCTCCCTCATTTCATGTGTTTTAACATATATTTTGTGGCTTGATTTTGTAAGACAGTATAAAATATTCTGCTATAGGCAAGAGGAATATTATTTATAATTTCATAAGTAAGGCACTAGACATACAAAAGGCTCTTTATCGTTATAACTGTCCTTATCTTTTTAATACAACTTTTCCTGGAAGTCAGAAAAAAAATTAAAGAGAACTCCAGAGTTGATTAAACTCATTGACTGGAATAGATCTGAATTTGTCAATGAAAGGTAGTGATAAGGAGTGGGGAAGGACAAATAAAATCCTGGTTTTCCTGTTGCGATACTAGGAAGACCATTTGGAGGAATGAAACTATGCAAATCAATGGTCAAGGGTATAGATATCACCCCACCACCTAAGAAGGACCAAAAAGATACCCAAAGCAACTGCCACAAATTTACAAATGAAAAACAAGAGGGAGCCAGGGAGATAGCTGAGTGAGTAAAGCACTTGCTCTGCAAGCTGAACACCTGACTTCAAATCCCCAGAACCTGCATAAAGCCCAGAGTAGTAACATCATGCTGTCTGCAATCACAGTGCTCCTACAGCATGGAGGTGTGGAGGTGTAGGTAAGAGGATCCCCAGAAACCTTGTGGGCCAGCTTGCCTGGTGTAGATCACAGCAGATGACAAAGACCCTGCTTCAAACTAGGTAGAAGATGAGGACTAACACCCAAGGTTGTCCCCTGACCTCCACACACACACACCACACCATGGTATGCATGTGGCTGGGGGGGGGGGAGAAACTCAAGAGAACAGAGATCTTAACTGACATTCATTTTGACTTTTCTTCTTTTTTTTTTTTTGGTCTTTTCGAGACAGGGTCTCCCTCTTTATAATATAAACAAGCTTACTGAGTCATATGTTCCTCTTGTCACCTGGGCATATGACCTTAATACCTCAGGACACCACCACTTTGCCCTTTACCTAAGATAGTGAATGAAAGTAGGTGTGTTTGTGTAACATATCAAAGTCTTAAAAGCAGAGTATTCTCACTGAAAGGAATGAGGATTATTGAGAAGTCTGCTTGATATTGTGTGTTTGAGTTCCTAGACTAGGGATCAAAGGGCAAGATTCTCTGATGAGGGTAGATCCTAGCCTCTACTTCCCCAATTGATGCTAGGAAAGACTGCTTTAATAAAAGTATGAGAGAGGCCTGTCTTGAGATCACAGTTTTGTGAGACATCTGAAAAAAAATGATGCTTCAGAGTTCAGGTCCACTCCAGGCCTTGATACTAATGAATCCTGAGTCCCAATTCTTCTTTCTTTAGATATAAGTGCAATGCAGCTTAGACACCACACATAAGAGTACAGCCAGCCACTCTCTGACAGAGGAACAGAGGCAATTCAAACCAGTAAAGATAATCTTTGCAATAAATCTTTCTGGAATTAGACACATAGAACCAAATAAAATAAAAATAAAAGGAACTCTGGACACCTTTAAAATATATTAACTCTCCTGCAGCTACCCTATAGCTGCCACTGCTTTTGCCATCCTTCAAAGACATGAGACACAGCTTTTCAACCTTCCACTATGGACAGAAGACTCATGTCTCTCCAAGAATCCTCCAAACCTTCAGTGCCAGATGAGAACTGTTGAAGACATCCAGCTTGTGGATTGAGCTACTACTGTGGTTTCAGCCTCTTCAGAGTATAGACTGCCATTGTTGGACTACCCAGGCTGTATCATGGAGACCAGTACAGGAGGTTCAAGACAGGATGTGGTGCTTACTGGACCTCATTTGGTGACCATGGGAAGGGAAAACCCCAGTGTGGAGCACAAGGGCAGAACTGATAGTGGTTTGGGCTTGCTTGGAGAAGCCTTCAAACATGACATCTTTCAGCCTAATAAAGAAAAAAAAATCATAAAAAAAATAAATAAAATAATATTAACTCTCTGGGTATGGTGGTGTACACCTTTAGTCCCGGCACTCAGAAGGCAGAGGCAGGTGGATCTCTGTAGGTTTAAGGCCAGCCTGGTCTACATAGTGAGTTCCAGGACAGCTGGGGCTACAGGGAGACCCTGTCTCAAAAATACCAAAGGAAAAAAAATGTACTCAAAATGACCAGAGACCTCATCTAAAATGTGTAACACTCCTAGAAGATAGCCTTTGTTTGACCATTGTTTTCTTCATATAAGAAAAACACAGTCAAGGAAAGAAAGAAAAAATTAGCTGGGTTTCATTCAAATTAAAAACTTCCCCTCTGCAAAAAATACTTTTTAAAATGGGCAAGTTACAGAGAGAAAACTCTCTGCAAATCATGTCTGAGAAAGGAATGTTACACTACAAAGAACTTTAAAAACATAAGAAAAATAGCCAATTATAGACTAGACAAAAGGTGGAAGAAACTTCCTGCCAAAAAAGATACGCAAATAGAAAAATAAGCATATGAAAAGACAAGTCCATTTAAAAAAATGCAGACACTAACCTATTAGAAGGGCTAAAGCTCAAAATACTGACAACAAAAACTGCTGGTAAAGATCATCTGGAGCACCCAAAGCCTCACTCTATACCAGCAAGGAGTGCAAGGCAGGACAGCCATTTTGGCAAATAACTGGATTGTTTCTTATAAAAGGCAATTTTAACGCTGATTCAGCAATTCTGGGATTGGTGTTTAACAAAACGAATTGAAGGCTATGTCCACAAAAATACACTGTAGATTGCATTACAGAAAAGATAGTGAAATATGGGGTAGTCCCAGTGGTTCAATGAGAAAGGACAGAGGGATGAACAAGCAGAACGCAAGAGTACAGAAACCATTCTGTATGATAATGCAAAGGAGGCTGCATGCCATCATATCATCAAAACACACAGAAAGCCAACCCAAATGTTAACTATGGCCTTTAGTTTACAATGCATTGATTCTGTTACATCACTGCAACAAACACTCCATGTTAATAATAAGGAAAAAGGAAAGAGTTTCTATGGGAACTCTATACTTTCCATTCATTTTCCTATGAACCTGCAAGTGATCAAAATAGTAGACTACTCATCTTTTAGAAAGCAAGGTAGTATGTCACCTTTTGTGATTTTGTGTATTTTACTTAGGGGTCAAATTTTTTAAGTATCAATGAAAAGCATCTTTTTTATTTATTATATTTTTGTACGTATGAATGTTCTGCATGTACATAAATTCACTATGAGTACAATGCCCACAGAGGCCAGAAGAGGGAATCAGATCTCCTGAAACTGGAGTTATGGAGGGTTGTGAACTGCTATGTGGGTCCTGGGAACTGAACTTGGGTCCTTTGTAAGAGCAGCCAGTGTTCTTAAGCTCTGAGCCATCTCCCCAGTGCCTAACAGTGGAAGATATTTAATTTCCTCAAATTGCATAAGCCTGAACTACATTATGAGGAAAAATAGCTGTATTAGTCAGGGTTCTCTAAAGAAACAGAAGCAACAGGATGAATATATAGCTATATACAATTTATTGATTTGCTCACATGACAGAGCTCAAGTAGTCCAACAGTAGCCGCACCACACTGGAGAGGCTGAGAATCCAGGGAACTGCTCAGTCTGCAAGGCTGGATGTCTCAGTAGTCCCAATCTGGTGCTGAAGGCCCAATGGATTCCAGGAGATCTGCTTGTCTCAGTACACGCTGGGATCCAAAGGGTTGATCACAGCAGCAAGAAAAACTCACCAGTGAGACAGGCAAGCCGCAGGAAAAAAGGGACCAGCTCCCTCTGCCATGGCCTTTAATACTGCCTGCTGGCAGAAGGTAACACCCACATTTGGGGTGGGCCATCCGGGTTGAGGTAGTCCAATCCAAAGATCCTTTTTTTCTTATTTGTTCCTTAGTCCAGTCAAGTTGACACCCAAGATTAACCATCACAATAGCTGAAACAGAATACCTCCCAATGACAGCCTGCTGATCCTGAGCTAGACCTTGGTTTCTCATTAACGTGAATTGTGCCTAGTTATTCACTTGCTGAATTCTAGCTGCTCTGGTGGTGAAGCTATTATCCTAGCACTTCTGAGACCCAAGCAGAAGGACCACAAGCTTGGACTACACAGAGCTGACTCAAAAAAAAAAAAAAAAGCAAATAAAAGTTAAGAGCCTATATGATAGTATCTGCCTGTAATTCCAGCTTTCAATAGGCTAAGGCAAGAAGTTTACTACAAGTTCAAGGACAACCTGGGCTACATAGACAGTTAGTTCCAAGTGAGTATATAGTTTCATAAAGAAACCCTGTCTCAATAAAATAAAATAAAAAAGAACCACCACCACAACAAAAACACCCACACGAAGTTTTAACTATTAAAAAGTAAAGGTGTACTATAATGCCCTGTGAGAGTATGAAGTGTTATTTCAACTCTCAAAGGTTTATCTTTAGAAATAGCCCTCTTCCCACACCCCTAAAGCTGGATGACATCTCATTTGGTTTGAAATACCCACATATCAGGACTTAACTGCTTCGAATGAGAGACTTCTTTAGAGAAATACACTTAAACCCCTGTTCTTATTTAAAGGGAAAAAAACATATATAACCAGCATGAAAAACAGGCACGAGCTGATAATTTTTATCATATTTGTATATATGTGCATCATGTTGGAGTACAACCTTGTGGAGTGGGTTCTCTCTTTAACCTGTGTGGGGCATGAACTTGGGTCTCAGGCTTGCCTGACTAGCACCTTTACAACTATGCAGCCATCTGACCAGCCCAAGTATGAGTTTATAAATTGTCCCTTCCACACCATCAAGAAGTGGTTAGGCACATCCGGCTACTGTAAAGGAGCAGCACACCATTCCAGATGTGTATGTAGAGTAATAAGAACCCCACCCTATTATGGTAACAGTGATTGGGTACTTCCTGCCTTTTTTTTTTTTTTTACTTCTTAAGATTTGTAAAAACCCTACTTACTTGAAACAATGGTGCTCTTATTTAAAATGGAACTTGGGATTTTCTTCTGATTAAGGCCTAAATAAGGTAAGCCTACCTTTTAGCTTTGATAATCTACACCCGCAGTTATCAGTGTTGGTGCCTGGCCCAGCAGCATCACTATTATCAGGGAACTTGTTACAAACGCAACTCTGATATAGACCTGTTGGACCCTGAGGGCCCTAGAGAATGCGGCCTACTGTAACCCCCTGAGCCTGACTAGAGTTTAGCGACCTGTCTCTGGCTGGTCACTTCCGCACAGGAGTGACTCAGCATAGCCCAACCTGAAAACGCCTACAACCGATGTGGCAAGTTATTATTGGCCCAAAGCTATCCCCCCCACTCTACGTATCTCCTCTCCCGCCTTCTTTTCTCCAGCCCTCCTGCCAAGCAAATATAAGTCACTGACTGATGCAATAAAGTGAGTCCTTGCTTCGATGAGCTCCCAGTCTGGTGTGTTCTCTTGCGGACTGTCGACACTCATCATCCCACTCAACCCCATCCACCGAGGAAGCCGGCTGGTTTGAGCCTCCTCTCCCTCGTCCCTCTTCAGGTGACACCACAGTCTGGTGTTTCCGCCCAGTTACCTTTGGAAGTTCACTGATGGGCCAATTGGTCTACGGGTGAGTGTACCTCCATAAATTATGGAGAAGTCTGCTTCCAAACCTAACCCCGATCCTTCCTCTGGGGGCATTCCCAGGCAGTCGGAAACGGGACGGGTGTGGCGTCCCCTCGGGCCGCGCCCCCCCTCTGCCTCCAAAAAAGGCCTCGGAAGTTCCACCTCCAATGGAGCTAGACATAAAGTTGGATATTCAGAGAAATTATGAGAAGAGAGCTTCCTCTCCCATGCACTTGCCCTCTAGAGGTCTTGAAATGGGCTCAGAGCCTGCCCTGCAGCCTGGGCTCTGGCCCCTAAGAGAAGCCCCAGCTTCTGCCTTCTGGCCACAGTTCAGGTGGCGAAGGTCACAGAGGATGGACGGGCTTGCCTATGGAGCAAGCAAGCTCAAGCTCTTTTTGCTGCAAACCTTCCACAGAGGTGCTCATTTGCACCTTTGCATAGATAGGCTTGGGTTGTAGAGGCAACTACCCAAGAATTAATCTAGCAACATAGGCTTGCATGGAAGCTTGTGAAAAGGTAGCCACAGTCTAAATGTTCAAGGCCAGCCTGGTCTACAGAATTCTTCCAGGACAGCTGGGGCTACAGGGAGACCCTGTCTTGAAAAGACCAAAAAAAAAAAAAAAAAAAAGTCCTTAAAAATTTTTCTGTAAATAGTGTTAAATAGTGTAACACAGTGCTTAATTCCGCTGAAGTTTCCTTTTGTCTGCTAAACTTCCTCCAAGATCTTTTCTAGAGACCAGTCTTCTTGTAAATTTCAGGCTTGTAGAGCCTGGCTTGGTGGCCCAGGCCTTTGATCCAAGTGGATGCCTGTGAGTTCAAGGCCAGCCCAGTCTACCAGGCTGGGTCCAACTGTGGGCAGGCTCTGCCTTGAAAAGAACAAAGGCAAAATATGAAGCTTTTCAGTGTGAAGCTGTTCGTAAATACTCTGGTTAATCTAGTCCAACGTTTGTTCTGTGCCCCTCTCCTGCTAAACAGTGTATGGCTGGTGGGGGAAGGGCTGGCTTTACAGTATTCTGTGTTTCACTGGGAAGCATAAAGTCTGGGGCACCCTTGCCCAAGGGCAGTGCTTCATCTTTCATTGTGTTTTAAAGGTGCAGCTTTGATTCCAATACTCAGGAGACAGACTGTGGAAATGACCTTTTCTCACTAAGTATAAGTCACAACTTTTTTTCCTTTGTACATGTTTGTGTATGCTTGTATGTATGTGTGCACATGCACATATGTGTATGGATGTATGAGCATTTTGTTTCAACTCCTATAACTTTCTAAACTTCTGTGTTTTAAAAAGGTCAACTATAATTCACTTTACAGATACAACCTATACAAAACTTGGTTTATATCTTTTGGTGTTAACAATCTTTAATTGGATTTATGTAAATGTTAATATGCATTTGTACAATTCTAAAAAGTCTTTGAGCTGGAACTGGCCCCTCCAACTCGGATGCAGCTCTATTAATTAGTTAAACTTCTATGGTCCTTTGTGTAATTTACTTGTCTTGGTTAAAAAATTACTGATTGTACAAATGCTGTTACAGTTAGCTACTTTATAGTTGTATGGTACCATTATCAACTACACTCCCTCAACTCCTTAGACAAAAACTAACATTGGTTCTAAGCAATAATCTTATTTTAATTTAGATATAATTTAAAGTATGGTTAAATGTGTATTGTAAAACATTTAACAACTAAGTAAAGCATCTTTAAAACAAGGTTTTGTGCCAGGCCTGGAAAAAATCACCTCCAAGGACTGAAAGGAAAATGCTTGTTATAAACCCACTTCATAAGATTTATAGTGATATGTTTGAAATAAGTATTATACATTTATTTTTTTGTATTATACATTTATATAGAGGTATTTCAGTAGGGATTTATACAGAAATACAAATAAATAGATATAAGTTAATGGACTTGATTTCTCTGAAGTCACAGTCTAGTAAAAGAAGTTTAAGGAAATTTTTGCTGTTGTCCTAACACTAGACTCTATACCCGAGCCCTTTAACCTGTTCTCAGATAGCCTTTATGTGGTCAACTTACTGCCTAACTTGGTAGAAACTCATATTAGGCTGGATTAACAAAGAACCAGCCCTATTTTCCTTCAAAACCTTAGAGGGCATCAAAATCTACCAGGATTCCTTTCAAAAGGCAATAAACTGGCTGATCAACTAGCACTTACGGAGGCAACACAATTCCACCAAATAACCCATGCTAACTGGAGAGGACTTAGGCATAAATACCCCCACGTAGCAGTTAAAGACCTTAAAAAAAAAATCATTCACACCTGCCGGTCTTGCCAGCCCTTCCTTCAGATTCCCCTCCTTCAAACCTTGGGCAGCAAACCCTGAGGTCTCTGGCCTAACCACCTCTGGCAAATAGATGTTACCCACTATGCCCCATTTGGAAAACTTAAACACACTTTTATATCAGTTGACACTTTATCACATGCGTGCTGGGTGTCAGCGCATACGGAAGAAAAGACCAAACAGGCCATTAGCCATATGCTCCAATGCTTTGCTACCCTCAGGTTACCCAATCAAATCAAAACAGACAATGGTCCATGCTTCATAAGCAAGCCTTTTGTAAACTTCCTCCAAACATGGAGAATTTCACATTCTACTGGTATCCCCTATAATCCTCGGGGACAGGCTATTGTGGAAAAATTTAATCAAACCCTCAAGGCTCAATTACAAAAACAAAAGGGGGAGTCCACGCCCCCACATGATCAACTAAAGAAATCACTATTCACCCTAAATATTTTAATTTTTTCCAAGGAAGACAGGCATACATCTCCCTTCCAGAAGCACTGGTCCTCATCTGTCACCTATAGCTCTATTCGGGTCAGATGGAGGGACCCACTCACCGGGACGTGGAGGGGACCAGACCTGCTCCTCACAGCGGGGAGAGGATTCAGATGTATTTCCTCCCCAAATGAAAAAAGGCCCATCTGGGTGCCAGCAAGAGACCTTAAATATCTCCCCCAACAGGGAGACAATGGTAATGACCCCTCCAGGGAGTGTTTCACCCCCGAGGATGGCCCCTCTGCTCTTCCCTCAGGAGCAGCCCAGGATGAAAGTGATGTTGCTCCTCCTGCTGCTGGCTCTCGTCCTGCCCAGTGACGGGGGACTCCAATGCGGCCAGACAACACCTGGAGGCTAGGGGATCTGTATCCATCTGAAAACCCGGAAAAGAGAAGGAGAGAACTTCAAGAAAATCCCTTGTGGGCCGGCTTGCATGGCTTCCTGCCCTACCTCTTCCCTCTGCTTGGACCCCTTCTTACACTCTTCCTAATTCTTACCCTCAGGCCCTGCGTGATTAACAAAATCACTCAATTTATCCAGGGGAGGCTAGACATCAGGTCAAGGTCCACTATCACAGGCTTGTTAATCAGGAGCCAGGGCCTTATGAATGGCCATCTTCATAGGATCGGCCGACCCCTGCCCTCCATGTGGCCAATGACGGGTTAGACCCCAGAGAGACTGGGGCAACCTAAGACAGGGCATGGAGAGGCTCTTTGGAAGACCAGAGTCATAGCACCCAATGACGGGTAAGATCTTTCTGCAGTCAGTCAACCTAAGACAGGGGCCAAACCTAAGCTGTTTGTATCCTAAGGACGGGTAAGACTGAGTTTGCAAGAATAGACAACCTAAGACAGGGGCTATGTTTCTCCTGCATTACAAAAACAAAAGGAGGAATTGTTGGGACCTGTGGGCCCTAGAGAATGCGGCCTACTGTAACCTCCTGAGCCTGACTAGAGTTTAGTGACCTGTCTCTGGCCGTTCACTTCCGCATAGGAGTGACTCAGCATAGCCCAACACCTGAAAACGCCTACAACTGATGTGGCAAGTTACTATTGGTACAAAGCTATCTCTACACATCTCCTCTCCTGCCTTCTTTTCTCCACCCCTCCTGCCAAGCATATATAAGCCGCTGCCTGATGCAATAAAGTGAGTCCTTGCTTCGACAAGCTACCGGTCTGGTGTGTTCTCTTGAGGACCATCGACACTCATCATCCCGCTCAGCCCCATCCACCAAGGAGGCTGGCTGGTTCAAGCCTTCTCTCCCCCGCCCCTCTTCAGGTGACGCCACATAGACCTACTTAATCAGAAATTCTTAAGGTGGGCATGGTACACATGCTGTTCTAATGTGTCTTCCAGGCTACTGTGACACCCAGTACAGTTGGAAAGTCACTGTTTTAGATGTTAATGAAGATGAAAATGAGTCTCACCCTTCTTTCTCAAAGTTAACTGGACCCAGGAGTCCTCACACTCATGTGAAGATGGCCACAGAAGTATCTTTTTATTCTGCCACCCAACCATGTAAGGTTAGAGCCTTCAAGTGTTACTCTAAGTCAGGAAAGGCTCAAGCTCATTGCAAACCAAACCAAGACTGCCTTTTCAATTAAAAAAAACAAATCCAAGTCCCCTTTTGAAAGGGGTTGTTCCTCCCTCAACATTCTCATATTACACAGGAATTCTAAGAAAGTGGAACCAGCATCCAGTCCTAGGTCACCCAGCCAGCAAGTCAGCAGGCTTCCACTCCACTCTAAGCTGTATCCTGAATGGTCTTCATAAAAACATCTTGGATGAATCACTGGACTTCTGCAAGCCTAGCAGGAAACACTGTGAGAGTATATGTGAGGAATAAATGGAGACAGACCAAAGAATGTAAGCTTAAGAATGGGCCAACTGCAATAAATGCTGGCCGTAGTCCCTGACGCTGCTGCCCACACCACTACAGCTAGGACACCACTGGCACTGAGACTCCTCCAGTGTGCTGGGCACTCTCTCACCCTTTACTGCTTCCCCCTGTTCCTGCCTTCAGCATCTTACAGTGTCCAGACCGCCATGTGGATATTCATACAGTGGACATAACTCCATTCTCTATTGAGCTATCATAATACTTACAATAGATTAAACCATCAAAAGACTTGCTAAGTGATGCATATTTCCTTAGCAGTTATTCCATCACACACACACACACACACACACACACACACACACTATTTTTATTTTGAAGATTAGCCCTTACAAAGATCAGCAAGATAATTATGTCACATGCACACAATGTTAATCTTGGAAAGTTTCTTGAAATTTTAAGAGAAACAGAAGGCTTCTAAAACAAGGCTGGGAATTGAAAAGCTGCCTTCAGCTCCTTGCCTTGCCTCTGCATGATCAAAGATAGTCTCCAGTTGTATAAATGAGAAACAGAACTCGCTTCTGAGCAAGTCCTTCCAGATCTATGCCTGATTGCCTCCCTTTGAAGTCAACACAGCTGAAACCATATTTTTGCATGAATTATGCACTACATAAGAACAGAAAGAAGACCACTCGCAATATGACTCATCATACCAGGAGCTAAAGGCACAGCTTATGCTGTGCACTTTCAAGCTAGGTTAAGAGGCCAATGGTGAAGGGTTCTGAGCATATGTGGGTGTAGCAGCAAAACCCACATGGGTTAATGATTTCATTTACTGCTCTGGTTTACCCACTTTTCTTTTTGGTGATCCCTGCAGCACTGACTCATGAGTCCATCTATATAAACCATCAACTGACAGCTTAAACCCAATGAGTAAATGAAAAACTAATATTCATTTTAATTCATCTCATTCAAGTCAAGATAAATCTAACAAAACTTTTTTTTTAGTTTCAGATTGAGGTCAGTCATCATCACTTGATATCCTTAAGTCTAAATTTTAAAACCTCATTCAACTTTTTCTCTTATAATACTATGATTCAGTGTGTCTGGAAAGATGGCTCAGTGGTTGGTTAAAAGCACCATCTGCTTTTGAAGAGGACCCAGGTTTAATTCCCAGTACCAACATAGCAGCTAATAACCACCGGTAACTCTAGTTCCAAAGGACCCAATGCCCTGTTCTGACCTCCACAGGCATTGCAGGACATGGGTGCACTTACATACATACAGGCAATACACTTATAAACATACAAAATAATAAATAAAATATTTAAAAATAATTCTATGATTCAAGTTTGATTATCATAATTTATTTCTACCTATCTACTCCCACTATGAATTCTACAAATCAAAATTATTCATATTTATTGGATTTTTCTGAGATGTCACTACAATGAAATACTTGGAGATGGGTAACATAAACAAAACAGGTTTATTTTGGTTCATGGTCTGGTCCAAAGTCAAGGGCCACAGATGTTGATGATGTGTCTTCTGGAAGAGTCCTGAGGCAGTCTACAGCCCTACACAGCTTTTTGTTCCTTTCTTTGTTTTTAATAAAATCACCAGAAGTCAATAACCAGGGTTCTACTCTGATGGTCTTATCTAGCTGTAATCATCTACAGCCCCACCAATAAACAGCAATCACTAATGTGTGCATCCTTGCAAAGGGGAATAAATTTCAAAACTTGATACTTTAATGGGCAAACTCAAATCATACCCAATAACGGAATTTTTGGGTCTCTAAACACTGTTTGTAGAGATTCTGCTAAGCTTATTGAATACTTTAACCCAAGCTTAGACTGTCATTTTTCTTTTACTTTCTTTCTTTCTTTTTTTTTTTTTTTTTGGTATTTTTGAGACAGGGTCTCCTTTTTTAGTCCCAGTTGGCCTGGAGCTCGCTCTGTAGACCATGCTGGCCTTGAACTCACAGAGATTCGCCTGCCTCTGCCTCCCAAGTGCTGGGATTAAAGGCATGTGCCACCTCGCCTGGCAGTGTCATTTTTCTAAAAGGAAATAATTTCATCTGGTATTGTTTCGCATCCACCAAGACCCAAAAAGATAAAGTTTGTATTTACACAGAAATGACTTATTATTTGCCCAATAAGTAAGCCTATACTTGAAGGGAACAACTGGGTCTCTTTAGCTGGGCAATCACTTCAATATTATTCCTGTTTAACTCACATAATCCATTTCAGTTTTTTTCTTTTACTGCAGTCTAAAACAAAGTAAGTTGTAGGATTATGAGGAAAGGCTATGGGAGTAAAAGAGATTTATGATTTTCTAAAGGTCAGGCTCAGAGGTGGCGCCAACGACAGCAGGTCAGCCACTGCCCTGAAGGTACTTTATTCACTTCAGACAATGTTTATACCTCCAGACACCGATCAGTGATAGTTGACCTGATCTAATGACAGCAAAACCTGGGCAGAAAGCTAACTGGCTGCCTATGGGTTACAAATGCCATTCTTTCCGTGTGTGTGTGTGTGTGTGTGTGTGTGTGTGTGAATGTTTGTGTTTGTGTGTGCGTGTGTGTATTTGTGTGTGTGCGTGCATGTTTGTGTGTGTGCGCGTGTGTGTATGGAGGGTCTCTCACTGAACCTGGAGACAGGGCTTTTTTTCTTCCAACTAGGCTAATGGCCAACAAGCCCCCAAGATTCTCCTGTCTCTGAATTCTCAGTGCTGGGGTTACGTGCCTATATGGCTATACCCAACTTAAAAAAATTTTTTTTTATTAATTTTATTTAGTTCTGCATGTGTATGAATGTACTGCCTGCATGCAAGTCTGTGCACCCGTGTCGTGCAACGCCGCGGAGGTCAGAAGAGGGTCCCGGACTCCCCTGGAGCTGGAGTTCTCCTGGAATTGGAGTTTCAGACGGCTCTCGGCCGCCACGTGGGCACTAGGGATCGAACCTAGGTCCTCTGCAAGAGCAGTCGGTGCTCCTAACCGCTAGGCCATCTCTCCAGCCCCACCCAACTTTTTACATGGGTGGTGGTGTGATGGGGATCTGAACTCAGGTCCTCACGCTTGCATGGCAGTGCTATTACCCGAATGACTCACTCCCTGGCCCCAACTGATCCTCCTTCAAACCACATGATCCCCAAGAATCCCTAGCAGAGGTTCTGCTCTGGGAATTCAGCCAAGATTGGTGTTGAGCCGCTCTTTATCATTCTTCTGTGGCATGAGCTGTCTGTTCTTCCTGCCTTTCTGACACCTGCTGTCTTAGCCCCAAGACTTCTAGCCTCAATTTACAGCTCCTCTGGCTTATCTGCGCTCTTGGCATTTTGCTTCTATTCTGAATTGGATGTACATCTACTCTGACATGACTTCTACCAGTCCTCACTTCTCACTCTGAACTTAGTAGTCCACACCCCAGCATCACACACTTGAAGCTGTTCTAGTGAGTCAAGGGGAGAGGGAGACTATCTGACTCTAGAGAGCAAAACATCAAAAGGAGTCCTGTTCCTGAAGCTCGTGCATTCCTTATCCCACACAAGCATCAGTTTGAAAGCACCATGGTGACTCTGGATATGCACCTTAGCAAATATAAATTAAAAGGTAAAAGAAATGAACTGATGTTATCTGTTTCTGATCCTAACTTTTCCACTAATATCATACAACTGAGGTTTTAGCTAAGACCCCTAGATCTGTTTCCTCATATATGAAATTAAACAATTTTATAATTTCAAAGTTCTCTCCCAGCTTCAAAATTCTATTACTCAGTTGGCAGAAGTAATTGTTGAATGAATTCCCAGGTATGTTTAATAGTTTGAGATTTCACCTACTGTTATTCACTCATGCCGTTTCTCCTTTCCATTAGAATTATCAATTGAAATTACATGCTCTATGGTAAGGGTACAGAGGAAGTTAGCTTACAAATGTCTACTCTTACATAAAGGAACTTAGAGTCCCATTGATGGCTGATGAAAGAGTCATCCATATTGACTTCTACAAGTTCAATGAAGCAGAATCTTTCAGCGGAATGCCTACTATGTGTCAGGGACTTCATTTGCTCTAGTTTCTCTCTCTCTCTCTCTCTCTCTCTCTCTCTCTCTCTCTCTCTCTCTCTCTCTCTCTCTGAAAGCTCAGTGTGATTCCTACTTCACAGGGTCAGACAGGTTCTTTAACTTACCCAGGGATGCAGTTCTGATAAGTGATGGTGGTAGAATTCAAACACAAGGACCCTACACTGGGCTGGACCAATAATGAAGGTTAGGGACAACATTTCCTACCTCAGTTGGGTACAAATAATCACAACACTCAAGCTTCCCCATAA
This sequence comes from Rhizomys pruinosus, assembly GCA_009823505.1. NCBI lineage: Eukaryota > Metazoa > Chordata > Mammalia > Rodentia > Spalacidae > Rhizomys > Rhizomys pruinosus. The sequence continues at coordinate 2,375,864 of VZQC01013896.1, forward strand.
GCAGACACTAATTAATTATGTTTACATCATATCTTCCCTAAAACTAGAAAGAAATGATTCAGATCATTTCTTTTTTGAAGTTCTATGAAGGGAAGATTTATCCAAGTGGAGAATATATCTGATGTTAATACCAACTAAGCAAAACCAACATTTTATATATTGGGAAAATTTACCTTCTGTGCACTCACCCAGTTTAAAATACCACTACTGGGGGCTGGCGAGATGGCCTAGCGGTTAAGAGCGCCGACTACTCTTGCAGAGGACCCGGGTTCAATCCCCAGCACCCACATGGCAGCTAAGAACCATCTTTAACTCCAGTTCCAGGGGAATCCAATGCCCTCTTCTGACCTCTGAGGCATTGCATGAACGGGTGCACAAACCTACATGCAGACAGTACATTCGTACACATAAAAAATAAATAAAAATTAAAAAATAAAATAAAATAGCACTACTGTGCCTTCATGGCATAAATTCATAGTCTCAGACAGCATATTGATAACACCAGCCAGAGCTTTTATTCCATTAGATGAAATGGAAAGTGTGGGCATGCTGATGCCTACAACTCAAAACATGCATGCATACAAGCATATGCACTGAACGATCTAAGAATCTAATTAGAACTAAATGTGTTTGTGACTATCATTTCAAATAGGGAAACATAAATGTGAAATAAAAGAAAATTATTGATCTTATAGTTTTAAAACTGTCTTCAAAAAATTTGAAAATTATCATTACCATATAGTAAGAGATATTATAATTAACTATAATTTATTCAAAATGTAAAAACAGTGGAAATTTAAAATATAATAAAGGCAGAGCCTCAGAACAAAAAGGAAAATATGATTAAATAAATCATGGGTTAAGACAATTGTGTGCCCAATTAGGAAAGGAAAACTAAGTATTGAGGTCTCACTTCTTACATTAAAATTAAGTTCTCCTTCAAACTTAGCTGTTGCTTAAAAATAAAATAAAATAAAATAAAATTAAGTTCTCCTTTCTTACACCAAAATTAATTCAGCATTGATCAAAGATTGTCAAAATACATACAACCATGAAATACTCAAGTTCTCATTATGCATAGTGAACAAAATGTTGCAACTCCTCCTGAAACTATTAAAATCACTATAAAGAATAAAGGGAGGTAAACTCTTCAAAATTATAACAGATAAGAGACGACATCTTAAATTTTGGAAGATGGAAAGCAGAAGAGTGAGCAGGAAGTGATCAATCCATGTGGAACTAAAGCCCAGCCACCCCAGTGAGGGACATGAAGACATTCCTCCCACTGCATGTCCAGGAGTCAATTGGCGATGGCCAGAGATGGTGGGTTTCCACTCGGCAGTCACGGGGAAGGGCCCGCAATGCTACATGTCCAACAACTCCCTGAGCTTAGGGGCAGAGGCTGCTGGGCAGTGATCCACAGGGAGTAGAAGACCTTGGAGATGCCAGGAGCATTCAGGAGCAACAGGAACCGGATGCCTCTGGAGGGTGGGGTGCAGAGTCTGGCTGGAACAGGATTGGTCCAAAGTCAAAATAAGGAATAGGAATACCTCCAGATTGGTCCCTAAGGTCAGGAAACTGCTCTCAGCCTCAGCAAAGGATCGGTTTACTTTCACAGAGGACTTGTTTGGGGGAACACAAAACACAGTGACCAAGACAGAACTTAATGACAATCTGCAACATAAATGGACCATTAGCCCTAGTATACTGCTCGGTCTGAGTGGTGACAACAGCCTGGACCCTTTCAGCAGACAAAGGGGAAACCAACCATCCCAAGAGAAAAATTCTAAAGGAAAAGCCTTGCTCAATCAGACCATATAAAAGCTAAAACCTTAAGGGCCAAGGAGGGGATGAATTGTGAGATTACAGTAAAAATGGACTGGATTTTAATTTTTGTGTAAGCAAACCTCCCCAATTGGGCTTGGGGACCCAGGGTTGTACAGAAGACTGGACACAGATGTAACTGGGCTGGCACGGACATGCCTCATGTTTGTTGCCTAAAGGGTACTTACCACTTAAATAAATAAAAAAATAAATAAAAATGTAAGACCTTCAGTCCAGAAAAATTCCATAAAACCAAAAGACAAGATATATAGACAAAACTTCACAGTAAACATGAAAGGCAGCAAATTTTCTTTTTGTATAAAAAGCCTATATAAAACAATAGATACTTCAAAAAAAGCATCAAGTAATTATCAGAAAATTAAATTACAAGTAACTTCAAAATATATAAAAACATGGGGCTGGAGAGAACACTGGCTGCTCTTCCAGAGGACATGGTTTTCATTCCCAGAACCCACATGGCAGTCAACAACTACCCATAGTTCCATTTCCAGGGGATCCAACTCTCTCTGCTGGTCTCTGGGGGCATTGCATGCACATGGTGCACTTACACATATGCAGGCAAAACACTGAACTTACAGACAGCTGTTGACTGCCATGTGGGTCCTGGGAATCAAATCCGGACCCTCTGCAAAAGCAGTCAATGCTCTACCCATTGAGCCATCTCTCCAGGCCAATAAATAAAGTATTTTAATATATGTTACATGATGAAAATGTGCTGAACTTTACTAAAAATAAATGCAAATTTAAATGATAACCATTTCTCAAAGAATCTGTTGGCAAATAATTGAAAGTTTAGTTGCACTGCTTAAAAACCTTCCTCCAATTAGTGCAAATATAAGCAGGTGCAACCAGTAGAAAAATTTGGCAATACCTATCAACATTCAAACTGACCTAGCAACTTCACACAGATTTATCCTAAAGTAACTGTCATAAAAAGAAATGCATACATACAACAGTAGCCATTGTGACACTGCTTATTTTTAAGAGCACCAGACTAGAAGTGACCTAAAGACCCCAAAGTAGTAGAATGGCTAAATTATGATAAAGTTGTTACATGTTTTAGGCCTAGAGTAACTCAGTGGTAGAGCACAAGTCTAGCATGCACAAGTCCCTGGTTTTAATCCCTGGGACTGAAAAAGTTTGTACATGTCTCATATATTTTATATATGTCAAAATTTTACAGAACTATGTATAAGGAAAAGGGTGAAATTTTAGTATTCTCATTATTTAAGATATATGAAAAATGAAGTGCAAAAAGGCCTAGGTAGCTTGTGTTTAAATGTATAGAGGTTGCTAGGCATGGTGGCACATGTCTTTAATCCCAGCACTTGGGAGGTAGAAGCAGGCCTCCCAAGTTTAAGGTTATCCTGGGCTACATACTGAGTTCCAGGCCAGCTGGGACTACAGAGAGACCCTGTCTCAGAAAGACCAAAAAAAAAAAAAAAATGGCAAAAACAAAAAAACCCATCCCAACCACCAACACCCACAAAAAAAACTAACAAAACAACCCTATTGTAGAGGCATATTAACTGCATGGGAGGAATCATGTTGTCCCACAGAAAAATGAATGGGGCTTTGAACCTCATGTTGCGCGGCTGTTTTCCTTTTCTTATCCCATATTTCTGTTCCCCCTGTCCTCTCTAAACTCTCAAACAAACTGGGAGCACAGGTACAAGGTTGGAACAGGCCGCCACCAGGTTGTGAAGCCTTTAATTTCTATGAGTACGATGGAAGGAGTGAAGAGGAACTTGAAAGGACGATCGAGAGATGGACACGTGGGGATTGGCTTAAACCAGATGAGCAAATGAGAGATGCTTCTCTCCATTTATTCTTCGTCTTACTTCTCATACACCACACACACACCAACACACAGGCACACACAGCGCCCCCCACACACCCACACCACACCACACCACACACGCCAAAAAAAACACATATTTTCCACGGTCTTTCCTCCCAATTCCCACCATTTACATCAGCCTAATAAATTGCCATTGTATCCAAACAAAAGGCTCCTACTGGGTACAGTGGGTTCCACTGGTTGTGTTAAACCTGGTGCTTTTACGGCCCTCCAGGGGAACTGTGAAAGATAGATGACTATTATTTAAGTCACTCAGTCAGTCTCATGGTATTTTTATTATAGCAACATGAAAAACTGGACAAATTATTGCTGAATGGGTATAAAAAATTTCTAGGCCGTGGTTTGCCTATGGCTCTGAGGAGGAAGTTCTCTTTTTCTTTTTTTTTTTTTTTTAGCATTTACAGACCCTTTTATTTTATTGTTGGGCACTTTGTCACTTTGTCACAAGACACATGCTGTGATTTTAGATACTGACTGTTCACTAGACAGGGCCTAGAATGACCTTGAAGACAAACTTCTGAGCAAGTGTTTGTGTGAGGGAATTTCTAGATCGGATTAAGTGAAGTGTGCACCATTCCAGGGGATGGGGTCCCAGATCGAATAAAAAGGGAAAGAGCTAAACGTGAGCATTCACCTCCTCTAGTTCCTGACTGCGATACAATAGGAGAAGCTGCCTCAGGCTCCCCCTGTCCCATCATCCCTTCTATGACAGACTGGTCTCAAAACTATGAGCCCAAACCAACCGTCCTTCAAAACTATTTTATCAGGTTGGTATTGTTTTTAACAGCAAGAAAAAAAGTAAGTGAAACATCATTTACTTTTTCTTTATCAGCTAGCCTGCTGGGGAATTGCACAGTGGCTCTCATTTGATCGACATCCAGGATACGGACAAGAACGGCTCCAGGGGACTCACGGCACAGGGTTGCAAGATCTTGGTTCTTTTCTCTGTACAATTTAGAATGGTTTTTTCCGTTTTCCAAGGCACACATACTCTCCAGTTACTCCCATTCTTATTTACGCACCCCCCCCCCCTCCCCCGCGGCNGCTGAATCATTGTGTCCCCTAAAATTCATTCTTTTGAACCTCAATTTTCTCTTCTTTTTTCTTTTCTATCCCATATTCTGATCCCCCTGCCTCTAACTCTCAAAAACTGGGATCACAGGTACAGGTACAGGCCGCCACCAGGTTTTAAGCCTTAATTTTCAATGAGACGATGGCAGGAGGTGAGGACATTGAAGACGATCGAGAGATGACAGTGGGATGCTTAACAGATGAGAAATGAGAGATGTTCTCTCTCATTTATCTCTGTCTCTCTCTCATACACACACACACACACACACACAGGCACACACAGGCACACACACACACACACACACACACACGCACACACTTTTCCCTTCCTTCTTTCCTCCCCATCACCATACATCAGCAATAACTTGCCATGTACAAACAACAGCTCCTACTGGACAGTGGGTCCACTGGTGTCTTAACCTGGTGCTTTACGCCCTCCAGAACTGTGAAAGATAGATGACTATTATTTAAGTCACTCAGTCTATGGTATTTTATTATAGCAACCTAAACTGACAAATATGCTTGAATGTGTATAAAAAATTCTAGCAAGTGGTTGCAAATGGCTCTGAGGAGGAAGTTTCTTTTTCTTTTTTTTTTTTTTTTTTAGCATTTACAGACCCTTTTATTTTATTGTTGGGCACTTTGTCACTTTGTCACAAGACACATGCTGTGATTTTAGATACTGACTGTTCACTAGACAGGGCCTAGAATGACCTTGAAGACAAACTTCTGAGCAAGTGTTTGTGTGAGGGAATTTCTAGATCGGATTAAGTGAAGTGTGCACCATTCCAGGGGATGGGGTCCCAGATCGAATAAAAAGGGAAAGAGCTAAACGTGAGCATTCACCTCCTCTAGTTCCTGACTGCGATACAATAGGAGAAGCTGCCTCAGGCTCCCCCTGTCCCATCATCCCTTCTATGACAGACTGGTCTCAAACTATGAGCCAAAACCAACCCTTCCTTCAACTACTTTTATCAGGTATTTTGTAACAGCAAGAAAAGTAAGTGAAACATATCATTATCTTTTTCTTTATCAGCTAGCTGCTGGGGAATTGCACAGGGCTCTCATTGATGACATCAGGATAGGAAAGAAGGCTCCAGGGGACAGCACAGTTGAAAGCTCTGGTTCCTTTTTCTGTCCAAGAATTGGTTTGGCCAGGCACCAAAGGTACAATTTGGAGGCAGAAGCATGTGGATCTCTGTGAGATCAAGGCCAGCCTGGACTACACTGTTCATTCCAGGCTACATGAGGCTACAGGGAGACGCTGTCTCAAAAGAAAAAGAAAAGAAAACAAAAAAATTAGTTAAGGGAGATAGAACTAACTTTTTTTTTAACTTTTTTTATTAATTTTATTCATTTATGTATGTGTATGAATGTACTGTCTGCATGCAAGTCTGTGCACCCGTGTCGTGCAATGCTGCAGAGGTCAGAAGAGAGTATCGGATTCCCCTGGAACTGGAGTTCTCCTGGAATTGGAGTTTCAGACGGTTCTCGGCCGCCATGTGGGTGCTGGGGACCGAACCCGGGTCCTCTGCAAGAGCGGTCGGCGCTCTTAACCGCTAGGCCATCTCTCCAGCCCCAGAACTAACTTCTTATACTACTCAATCTTTCTATGCCTGAGAAATGGGGATAAGAATCACAATAATACAATTTTAAGTGGCTAATTTGAATGAACCTTCTACCTTCACCTGCCACAATTTAACAAATGACATGCCATACATTTAAGGCCTTCTAATCCATGGTCTTGGGTTTACTTAGCTAACAGGAATGGTGAGTCTGGACTTGTATTCAGAGAGCAATTTTACTCTATAATAAATGCCTGATTTAGAGTCACAAAGTCACCATACTACTAGACCTGTCATGAGGCACAGAAGCCTCAACACAACCACATCAAGGACAAGAACTTGGAAGCTTGAGAAATATTGGACTAAGACCCATAGCCTGGTTTACAAGTCAAAAAACTTCATATGGATTTCCTAAGGTCAAGAAGCAATATAACTAACAATCACCTAACTACTTCTTGTAAACTTAGGGTTTCCCAGTTCAAACCTTAGCCATAATTTCCATAAAATATCCATCAAAACACTGTGTATCATCAAACTATCAACTGTCATTAAACTTACTTCTCCACTTGTTTTGGTTTGGTTTTGTTTGGGTCTCCCTGTAGCCCCAGCTGTCCGGAACATGCTATGTAGACCCAGTGGGCCCAATTTCAGAGATCCACCTGCCTCTGCCTCCTACATGCTGGGATTAAAGGTGTGTGCAACCACGCCCAGTTAGCTTTGTGTTTTTATACAGCCGTCAGATGTAATTATTTAATCTAAATGTGTAGTCTTTTTGCTCAGAATATTTTTTACTGGCATACTTGTCTGTAATTTGCTCAGAATTTTAACAAGTCTATATAAGCAATGAGTAAAGTTTCTACAGCTTTGAAGCTATCCTTCTCAAAAGAAAAATAAGTGTATTCTACAATAGAACACTCATTTCCCAAAATTTACATTTAATAAGTCACCCTGAGATATCTTTATTCTTGGAGGATAAATGAATCAGGGGATAGAGAGAATACCAATGCATCGCTCACTCCTCAGCAGTGAAGCTTCCTCATGTAACAGAAGGTAATGCACACAGAAATGCCCAAAATGTAGAAAATAAGAAACTATAGAGTGCCTGCCCTGAGTGGGACTCCTATATTAAACTTCACCCACCCAGGGTTTGGGGGCCATTGCAGAAGAGGAGGCAGAAAGACCATAAGAGCCAGGGGTGGTGCATGAACCATAAGGAAACGGGGTCTCGCAGGCTTCTGGGAACTTGCTCATATGAACTTATAGTAATGGTGACAGTACACACAAGAGCCATGGAAACTCAATCAGACAAAAACTCAGCATAGAACTGGGGGACTGGGCAGGAGGCCCCATCTTTAGCCAAGGAACTATTGGCAACTGGTTACTGCTCGGTCGGGGAGAACTGAGCTTTAAGGGAGTGATGCTAGCTAGATAGGCTGACCACACTCCAATGGATGAACTCACATGGAGGGACATATGGGGACAAACGAGACTTGATAGGCTTTAACATACATGACAGAATGCATGAAATCTGTGGGCAGGCTATGGGGGGGTGAGGACAGGGGAGGGGGTCTAAATATGATTAAGATACATTCTATGAAATGCATAAAATGCAATAAAATATACATTAAAATAGAAAAACTAGGAAAAAAAATCTCAAAGATGCCAGAATTCAGAAAATAATTGTAAAACTGCCAAAAAAAGAGGCAGCTGCACAGCAAGCAGAAGGGAAGGAGAGGGAGGACACACGCCATCTTGCCTGGATCTCTCTTGCTTACTCACATTCTCATATCTTCTTTCCTTTCTTTCCTAAGTAATTTATTTATTTGCGTTTTTCTGCTGATGGTATTTGAGGACTGGATGGAGGGCCTGGTGCATGCTAGGCAAGCGCTCTAACGCTGAGCTACATCCCCAGCCAGCCCTAACAGCAAATTTGATAGACAAATACTAGTTAGATTTTTTTTAAACAGAAACACACAGAGCACATGAACAAACAATGCAAAGGAAAGAAATTCCAGCCCAAACTTGGCTGAAGAAATATTGGCAGCTGACTGCAGTTGGGTGAAGAACTCTCCTTTAGGAAAGGGACTCCTGATAGGTTGACTAGAGCTCAGGGGATGAGCTGGCACTAAGGAGTGGGTGGGGTAGTTTGGCACAATGGACCCTAGCACAAATGACAGAATGTGTGAACTCGGAGTGGGGAGGGGCCAGGGGAGGATGCCAAGGGAGAACTAGTGTAAAGGGGATTAAGACCGATGAAAAATTAGGTATGAAACACATAAAAATTTCGATAAAAAATTTAAAAAATAAGTTCCATTTTCAGTGGTGGTGAGGAGCAGAGCCCACACAGGAAGCCAATGACCTTGAGTAGAATCATGGATTTTTTTTTTTAATTTTTTTATTAATTTTTATTTATTTCTGTATGTGTACAAATGTACTGTCTGCATGCAAGTCTGTGCACCCGTGTCGTGCAATGCCGCGGAGGTCAGAAGTGGGTGTCGGATTTCCCTGGAGCTGGAGTTCTCCTGGAATTGGAGTTTCAGACGGTTCTCAGCCGCCATGTGGGTGCTGGGGATCAAACCCGGGTCCTCTGCAAGAGCAGTCGGCGCTCTTAACCGCTAGGCCATCTCTCCAGCCCGCATGGATTAATCCATTGCATGGATTCATCTTCACAGTGAAAATAATTTTGCCTTAATTTATAAAAATAGGTAATGGGTAAGAGGAAGCTTATGAGAAAGAATCCTACTCAGGTTCTGCCTCTCAATCCAGGTCTAACTAGTCGAACATAGTATCTTTGCTGTGTGGGGATAATTAGTGGCCCATGCAGCCAAGCATATGTCTGTGCCATGTTTCTGTATGAATACTGTACATATAGGTTAAGTGATGAGTACATATTTTGGAGATATGGTTCACGGCTAATGCTAATGCCCACTGGGATATAAGGTGCTTCAACCAGGATTCCACCAAGATTGAATTTTAAGCCCGTCATTGTTCTATGCCTCCTTGCCCTCACAACAGAAATGAAGCATGTTCAGCACTCCCTTCTTCTCTCGTGCTCTCAGACTCACTCTCTCCAAACCTGAACAAGAAAAATGTATTTAACTCCAGTTGGGAAGATAAGCACATCCTCTTGTCAACAGCCAAACGCCACCATCATACACAGTGTAGCTCAGCTCAGCTGTCCTAACTCCGAGTAGCGTCCTCACTCTTAGATGAGCTCTTTTCTTTTCTTTTTCTTTTCTTTTTTCTCCTCTCCTCTCCTCTCCTCTCCTCTCCTCTCCTCTCCTCTCCTCTCCTCCCCTCCCCTCCCCTCCTCATCTTTTTGAGACAGGGTCTCCCTTTAGTCCCAGCTGCCCTGGAACTTGCTATGTAGACCAGGCTGGCTTTGAACACACAAAGATCTGCCTGTCTCTGCCTCCCAAGTGCTGGGATTAAAGGTATGCGCCACCATGACAAGCTTTTAAAAATAAGCCAATTAAGAGTTTCTAACAACCACATGCATCCAAATTAGGAACACTTTAGACAACCAGAAAGGCCTAAAATTCCTTGGATTTGACTGTTGAGCAAAGGCTTATTCACTGACTAAAAAAAAAAAAAAAAAACAGAAAGGAGACTGATGAAAAGAAAGGTTCGGTTCTGCCGCCACTGCAACATTTCATCGTCTCATCTTTAACTCTGCAAAAGGGGAAAACCACTTGACAAGGAAAACTCTGCCATTTCAAAATTGTGGAAAACAGTACCAAGTGCATTTCCCTTTGTTTAAAATCAGAGAAAAGTCTAGCTTGGTGGCACATGCCTTTAATCCTAGCACTCGGGAGGCAGAGGCAGGTGGATCTTTGTGAGTTCAAGGCCAGCCTAGTCTACAGAGTGAGTTCCAGGACAGCTGGGGCTACAGGGAGACCCTGTCTCAAAAAGACCAAAAAAAAAAAAAAAATCAGAGAAAAGTCTAGAACCATGAAGTTATCTCTGAAAATAGTGAGAACATTTATTCCATGTTATATACTATATTTTCTGAACATTAAAAATTTTAAAGCAAAAGTTAACAAATGTGCTGAAAGCTCCTAGTGACTGAGCTTCTAAGCAGATTCTAAGTAGATTCTAAGTACATTGGACCCACTCAGTTTTGCCCTAGCAAATGTGATAACAGAACAGGTGGTAAGCAGAACTCAGGGCCAGTAGGTGACAAGAGTCCTTTCACGATCAAGAAGATCCATATACCCCAAACACTTTACAATAGGTTTAAGAGTAGATTCTGAGATCTGTTCCTTGGGTCTCCTCCAAGGGGTTCCCATTTTGCCTAGACACTGTCTACAGGATACATGGTGTCTTAGGACTTAGTAAAAGTAAATATGTGTATATTAAACAACATTGGTTTACAGACTCTGATAAAAACGGTAATGCATCCAAGTTAAATGGAGATATGAATTGCTGTTGTCCACATTTGTTTTACATAAAATTTGTAGAGCAATAACTCTGGGATTGGCACATACAAATGTTCTCTATAGTTTCTCTGTTGTACAGTATCAACTTGTAGCATTCTCTTTAAGATGATTTAACATAAAAATTAAGTTTGCTCCCCAAGTTAATCATATATAGTCACCCAAAACAACATGGATAAATTTGATGAAACTTGAGCCTTGATTCCACCCTATAGTTATGTATAATACAACTGTCTTCTGGAGACTCATGGATTAAAAAAAAAGGGGGGGTACAGATAGACATGAAACCTTCTCGTCAAAAACCTTGCAGTTCAAATCTTGAAACTAACTATGGGAAGGGATTTGTGTGTTCCAATAGGACAGGATGTCACCAGCTTGACGGCTGGGAGAGAGGAGATACAGCTTTGCATTGAGTAGGATGTGCCAGAGGGTGCCAACTGGGGGGTTGACCCGTCTGAACATCGAAAGGAGGGGATGCCTCAGATTGCCATGGACATTGGGCCCCTCTGTGGCCCCTACATGTGACAGCTATTTGTGGTGAGTCCTGGTGAAGCTTGCCTTCTAGGTGCCGCAGGGGTTTTGATGTGAGAGACTTTCTTGCCTCCCCCCCAGAACAAGAAGAAATATGACGATGATGAGGTCGCTCTCCAACTGTAAATTGGAGACAACTATTATAGAGGTAATCTCTTATAAAACTGGTAAAACTGCCTTCTTTAATTGACTAATAGACATAAGAACTGTGAAAAGGATTATTCTCTGTTCAGAACCAAATATAATACTAAAGTCCTTAAACTATGCACTTAAGCAAAATATATCAATACAGGAGCTCTGACATCAGTAATGGATTATTCTACCAGGGAGATGTTGGCCAGGGGATCTAAGGCCCCACAAAAGGTAAAGGCTCCTTGCCTCTAAACTGGGATACCTGCAAGAAGAGAGGCGATAAGGCCCTGCTGCTGAAGACCTGACGTTAACATGGGAAAGATGTATTGAGACCACACATGCAAGTGTACAGATGGCCTCTGGAACACCAGAGAGTGTTACCAAAGGCCACTAAACCAATAAAGCAAATACGGGTCTCCTTGAGTCAAGCAAGACTCCACCGTCAGCACCAGCTACACCTCACCTGCCTGGAAATACTGTGCAGCAGAGGCAGCCATATGCCTGTATATCCCAAATCTAATTGGCTATTGGCTCTCTCCTTGGAGGAATAACCCATGGCTGATGCCACAAGCTTACATCCTCTACAGGTTAGGAGATGTTATAAGCCACAGTAAGACCCTGTCATATTTAACAGGAAAAAATGTAATTCATGGATTAACATATCATCCAAACATATGTGTCTATACCAAAGTAACCTACCATAACTATTAGTGCTGTTTAAATACCTATATATCTAATTGCTTGTGCTTCATTAGTAGGATCGAAAGGTTATTCCTGGACAAACTGTCAGCCCATGAAAGGAAACAGCCAGAATTGACCAGAGTCCAAGACAACAGCTCCAGAGAGAGTGGACTGTTTTGCTTCTCATCCACCTGTGCCCCTTTTCTAAGCCTAGGGAACAATCTGCGGAAGAGGGGGCGTGGTAGAATGTAAGGGCTGCGATTGGGGTGAATGGTGAAACTACAGCAATGTAGTCTGGACACTCATTTGATCAACTTGATTGAACATACAACCCCTCACCCCCCGCTGGATGGTGGGGCTGTGGGGGTTTGGGCACAACAGCCTGCAAATTGGTTTTACATGAAGGATGCTTGTACTCATGGATTATCACTTATAGCTAAAAAATGAAAAAAAAAACTGAGAGAAATATGCAGGACAGTTATGGCAGAATGCATGATCTCGGTTGGGGTGGGGGTGGGGGGGGAAGGGAAAGAGAAATATGCCTGAACTGAATTGGAAAATGATGTATGAAATGCACAAAGCATCAATAAAAAAGAAAAAAAAAAAGAGTAGATTCTGAGCAAGAAGGGCATTTAAAAGGTACAAGACACCAAGCAAGTGGGATACAGCAGTCAAAAGAGGGGGTAACCAGCCTCACACAGTTTGACACTGACTGTGCCAGATGAGGAGAGCTGAGATGGGTACTGGGGCTAACAGCAGCAAGCCCAATTCCTGTCTAGAGAGCCGGAGGTATTTGGGGACGGGATCCAGGGCCTGCTGCATGCTAGGCAAGTACTCTGACACTGAGCTACATCCCCAGCCAGCCCTAACAGCCTAGAGAGCCATAGCTATAGTCTGCCTCTGAGGGAGGCAACCTCAGAGTGCCTGGAATCTCCTAGCAAGACCCTCCTTAAACTCTTTAAACCCTACGACATAGTCATCAGCAGGCATGTTTGGGTCTTCCAAGCAAACACAGGTACCTGACTGACAAAAGTAAGCTTCACTCACTGTGAAACTCAACAGAACTGAGTCCATAAAACCTGTGGGCAGCAAAGCGCTTGCTAGTCTGCCCCCACTTCAGAATACGATCTCCCTCCCCATCTCCTCCATCTTTCTCAGTCCCTTTACAAGTGTGGCTGCTTAACAAAGTGGTTAATGAAGAGGAGTGCACGTACTGAAGTGAAAGCAGAAGGAAACAGCTAAGAGTATGTTTTCAGTGGCACAGGGTCAGCATGTGGGAAGGGCCCAGCACATGGAGATCTGGCTCTGGGCACCTGCAGGATGAGGTTCGTCTTCTAGAGCTGCAACCTACAATCGATGGGAAGCCCTTTGGTGGCCTTAATAAAAACTATTTTTTTAAATTAATTTTATTTATTTCTGTATGTGTATGAATGTATTGTCTGCATGCAAGTCTGTGCACCGGTGTCGTGCAATGCCGCGGAGGTCAGAAGAGGGTGTTGGATTCCCCTGGAACTGGAGTTCTCCTGGAATTGGAGTTTCAGACGGTTCTCGGCCGCCATGTGGGTGCTGGGGATCGAACCCGGGTCCTCTGCAAGAGCGGTCGGCGCTCTTAACCGCTAGGCCGTCTCTCCAGCCCAATAAAAACTATTTTAAAGTCATAAACCGTGTGAAACGGACAGTGGGGCATGAAGGCCATGTAACCAAGAAATCTTATTTCTACAATCACCCCAAGTCTCTTTAGAAGAGTCAGTACAGCTGCTTTTTCCTGTGCAAATGCCCTCCCCCCAACTATGAGCAGCATGTGCTTTGTAAGGTGAGCAAGAAGGTAGGGTGACTGACAAGGGTTCCGGTTCTCCCTAGACCGAGTCACTCCACAAGTGTACGATCTGGAGTTTCCCAGGCTCTACCGGGACCTGAGTGGCAGTTCTCCTTCATGGCTTTAGGCCTTGGTATCTTGATGTATATATCAAAGAGAGGGATAGAGTTTTTCATTTCTGCCATTACTTCCCTATCCATGGCCTTCAGATCATGAGTGTCCCATACAATGTATGTGTGGTATGGGGTAGCAATGAGCCCTTGAGGGTGATCCTTTTATCACCTTATCATATTTAAGTTTACAATTGGCTCGCTGGGTGCTCATGAAGCAGGACAACTTTGAGTCAGTTTCATTGCACTTTCAAATCTTCTACAAATAATATACTCTATCACATACAAACTGTCCTCAACCCACCCCTGTCTCGATACACCCACTGTTGTCTGACCCATGGTAGACTCAACTATTTTTGAATGAATATATTTCAACTTCCTTTCTAAGTAAAAAGTGCATGATTCTGAACCATGATTGAGGCAGTTTGAGGTTATTTGTCATTGTAAAACATTGTGGTTTCATCTTTGCCTTACTTCTTTATTTCAATAACAACTCACCACAAACGTCACACTTAATTGCCCTAAGATGGCTGTTGCCAATGCCTTTACTTGTAAGAGTGTTTTCCCTGCCATGTATGTAAGTGTACCCATGTCTGCAGTGCCTGCAGAAGGTCAGATCCTCTGGAACTGGAGCTACACATGGTTGTTGGCCCCCGTGTAGGTGCTCCACTGCTCTTAACTGCTTAGCTTTCTTTCCAGTCACTTCCAACACCTTTTTAAAAAAATTAGAAGACTTAAAAATTATTTACATATCCAACCATTTACAAATTAGATTTAAATTGTGCAGAGCTTGGAAAATCCATGCTGTGAAAACAGGTGCAGATCCTTTCTGCAATTCTGCAGTCAGGTGAGGCAGCCACACATATCACACAAAGACAACTGTGGAGGGATACGTCTGTTTCTCAAAGGAAAGAACATAAATGTATTCTTTTCATCCAGTGTTGAGTGTTTGTGTCTTTATGAGTATGATCTCAATGCTAAAAGACTGAATCTCTTTAAAAAATTTATATATTTTTTAGATTATGTATATGTATACATGTGAGAGAGTGTAGGTTTGTGCATGATAACTGCAATGCCTGCCGAATCCAGAAGAGGTCATAAGATTCCCTTGATCTAGAATTATAAGCAGTTATATAAGCTGCCCAACGAGGGTATTGGGAACTCCATAAAACCAGTATACTCTCTTAACTGCTAAGCCATATCTCCAGTCTTATGTCTTTCTTTTTCAATGATCAAATGGAAGTAGTCCACTAGGCTTCAAATTCTGAAAGAAATCACTCCTTTCCTATTTCTGGGAGGATTTAGTAGGAGAAATATATTCCTGAGCTATCTGATTATTAATATCTGAACACACCAAAGTGCATTAGATGAGTTAGACGAGGCCCAGTTCTTCATGAGGTTACTAGGATTGTTTTATCCCAGTCACCAGTGGAACAATCCGAATCTTACTAAAAAAAATACTCCAGTTCCAGGAGTTCCAGAACTCCAGTTCCAGGGGAATCTGACACCCTCTTCTGACCTCCGCAGCGTTGCACGACACGGGTGCACAAACCTGCAGGCTGAGAGTACATTCATACACATACAAAATAAATAAATAAAATTTTAAAAAAATCTAAGAAAGAGGAAAGACTAGGGAAAGTAAAACTCAAATAAGAGCAGAGACAAGCCTGACTAGCTAAGGCTGGGTCAGGACAGGAGCGGGTCTGTATGAAAGCTCATCATGTACAGTGTCACTTCTGGACATCGGAGTCCCATGGAACTCTAGAAATCAATTGCGTGGAGATGTGTGTACATGGCCAGAATAACTTTAGGGAGAACAACCCCTGAGGCAGGCTTTGCCCTCAGTGCACGCAGCATCTCATTCCATCCTCACACAGCTCTGTAAGCTTCCAGTACTTGGGGAAGTTTATTTGATCCTTGGCCTATAGCTAGTAAGTGGCAAGGTCAAAATAAAGTTCATATTTTAAGTCATTATAAATGCCTATTTTTATGCCTGTCATGAGACTGCAAACAATAAAGAATCTTTAGGATTAAAGAGGTGCCTTAAATACCGACATAAGACCTCTCTCCAGAAAAGACATTTATTACTCAGTAGAAGACTTTTACCAGGACCTCCAGTCAAAGGTCCAGGATCCAGGGGTCCAAATTTGATGAGGCACATAACTGCTCATCATCTCTTTAACACTTAACCATTTCCTGTGACCAAACACACTCAGGTTCCTAGTACACAGTACCCATTATAAACAGTTGGAGGAGATGCTAGCATTCTCCTCCCTGAACAGGCACACTGCTGAAGAGACTGGTGCTTCAAAGCCTCACACAATAAATAGTGACTCTTCCACAGAACACGTAAATCCTTCACTTCCAGGCCCCAATACATATACAGGCCATACAGCCTCCCCCAATGTCACCCTCCCCCAATGCCTCTCATGACCTGTCAGCATCCTGAGTCACAGTACAAAACATTATCTCTTAGTAGGTGCTAAATACTACACTACAGATCAGAGTATGTGTAATGTGTACTTTGTTCCCCATGCACATTTTTATTGAGTTTTTGTGCATTTCACACAATACATCTTCATCATATTTATACCCCCTCCCCTATCTGCACCCTCACCGGACTTTATGCATTATGATATATGTTAAGGACTAACAAGTCGAGTTTGTGTCCCCAGATGTCGCTCGTTGTGAATTCATCCTACCTAGTGTCACTCCGTTAACGAAGATCGACTCTTCCTCACCCAGCAGTGATCTACTGCCTCCTGCCCATTTTCCCCAGTTCTATGCTGTTTTTTGTCTGATTGAGTGTGCATGGCTCTTGTGACACCATTTCAAATGAACCAAGTTCCCAGAAGCCTGGGAGAATCTTACTTCCTCATGATCAAGCACCACCCTCCTCCAGTTCTTACAGTCTTTCTGCCCCCTCTTCTGCAATGGTCCCTGAGCGCTGGGTGAGTGAAGTTTACCACACGGAGTCCTATCCAGGGAAATGCACTCTCTACTTTCTTATTCTCTACACTTTGGCCTTCTGTGTGCATCACTCTCTGTTGCATGAGGAAGCTTCACTGGTGACAGCTGAGAGACAGATTAGTATTCTCTCTACCCCCTGCTCCACTATGTTCTGTGAGCCTAAGTTTCATTGTAGATGTGTCACTTAGGGTTGGGCATCTCAAAGACACTTATTTTCTGTCCGTGACCAGTTGTAGAACTCTGTAATAGTCTCCATCTGTTGCAAGAGGCTTCTTTGATGAGTAATGACCAGTATACATATCTGTAAATGTAAAGAACTATTTTTAACAAACAGTAAGAAAATGCCAGGTGTGGTGGTGCACACCTTTAATCCCAGCACTCGAGAGGCAGAGGCAAGCAGCAGATCTCTGTGAGTTCAAGGCCAGTCTGGCCTACATAGTGAGTTCCAGGACGGCCAGAGCTACAGGGAGACCCTGTCTCAAAAAGACAAAAAAAAAAAATGCATTTGTCTATGGATGTGACAGATGTATGGTTTTCTCTAGGCTCTACGACTTCTCCAGCTATTTGTTTTTGTTTTTTTGCATTTTTTTTTTTTTTGAGACAGGGTCTCCCTGAAGCCCCAGCTGGCCTGGAACTCACTCTGTAGACCAGGCTGGCCTTGAACTCACAGAGATCTGTCTGCCTCTGTCTCCCAAGTGCTAGGATTAAAAGCATGTGTTCTAGTTTGTCTTCCATTGCTGTGACAAAACACTCTGACCAACACCAACTTGGGGAGGAAAGGGTTTATTCAAGCTCACATCTCCTGGGTCACAGTTCATCACTCAGGGAGCCCAAGGCAGGAACTCAGGGCAGGAACCTGGAGGCAGGAGCTGAAGCACAAGCCATGGAGGAATGCTGTCTACTGGCTTGCTCCTCCAGCTCATGCCCAGCCCGTCTTCTTATACAGTACACAACAACCTGCCCAGGGTGGCACCACTCATTGTGGGCTGGGCCCTCCCACACTGCTCGACCATCAAAACAATACTCCACAGATGTGGCCACAGGCCAATCCAATGGAG
This sequence comes from Rhizomys pruinosus, assembly GCA_009823505.1. Classification (NCBI taxonomy): domain Eukaryota; kingdom Metazoa; phylum Chordata; class Mammalia; order Rodentia; family Spalacidae; genus Rhizomys; species Rhizomys pruinosus. Next base: position 2,393,940 of record VZQC01013896.1, read on the forward strand.
CCAATTCCCCAACTGAGGCTCCCTCAACCCAAGTGTGTCAAGTTGACACTAAAGCTATCCAGCACAGCATGCACCACCATGCCCAGTTTAAAGGTGGTTCTTAGCTGCCATGTGAGTGCTGGGAATGGAATTCTGCAAGAGCAGTTGGCGCTCCTAATTGCTAAGCCATCTCTCCAGCCCAGCTATTTGTATTTGGCTGTTTTTATAGTGCAACACTGTAAAAGTCTTTCCCAATGAATGAGCTTTAAGTCCAACTAGATATCTTTTGGTTACCCCCAAGATAAAAGTGCCACTAGTACGCTGAAGTAGTTGTAATTATTAGGCTTTTAAGTTGGGGTTGGATCATAATGTGTACTGTAAGAATCAGTTTTTTGGAGGCTAGAGAGATGGATGGATCAGTGGTTAAGAACACTTGCAGAGGACCCTGGTTCTGTTACCCACACCCACACAGTGGTTAGCAAAGGTCCCTAATTCCAGTTCCAGGGGAATCTGTCACCCTCTTCTGGCTTCTGTGGGCATTGCAGACACATGGTGCATCTACCTACATTCAAGAGAAACACTCATACATATAAAATAAAAACCATATTAAAAATAACAGAACCAGGATTTTCTTTGAGTGCCCTTTTAATATATTTTCCCATGGAGTCCTCCAGTGCCAGAAAGCAGGCATAGTCCCCGATTTTCAAGTGAGTACACCAACTCCTAGAGAACTTGGTCCACTGCTACACAGCTTGTAAAGGGGTACTCAGACTTAAACCCAAGTCCTATAATCTTTCTGCTATTCTATCCATGTTCCTCTTAATTCTAGTTAGGGATATAAATTTCTAATTAAGTGCAGGAATAGAAACAAACAAAATAGAAACAGTTGAAATGCACTGCCACCACCAAGCCTACTGATGCTCTGGAAGATAGACACACATCCCCTGACCAAGCCTTTATTCTCATAATCTCCATAACACCAAAGTGACTGATTGCTTCTTTCTCATTTTCCTGCACTCAAGCTATTGTGTCCAAACTGCCAGTCTCCTTAAATGACCAAGTCACTTTATTCTGCTTTGAAATGGTGATCTATTAAAACAAGATCTGCAGAGCCATTCAGACTAGTTGGCAGCTTTCACTCTGGCACTGGCCAAACAGTCCTTGACAATAATTTACCTGGTTTTCTATGTCTTCTCCCCATTCTAAATGATATAGTATTCCTCTTCTCAAGACTTCCCTGTGCCCCTACAAGGTCTTCACTAATGGGGAGAAAAGAGAGAGAGAGAGAGGAAGAGAGAAAGTACAGAAAAGAAAAGCAAGCAAGCTTTCAATCAGCTTCAGGAGAAGGATAGCTTGTAACCTGAACACCTCAAAGATAAAACATTACATTTATGCAGACAATGGCACGTCCCAGCAAACCTAAGTTCTAGGTCACTATGCAAAAAGATTACCTCAGAAAGGAATGTCTCCCTCCTGCAATTAAAAAACATTCCTGTATTTTCACCCCGGCCCACATCCAGTTCCAAGGAAATAAATGCAAAACCAGGAGCAGAACACATGAGGAGTCTAAAAGAGGTGCGAAGGTCCACTCCAAAAGCCGCCCAGGAGGAAAAGAAAACCTCAACCAAATGCCCAAAGTATTTTCATAGATAACTTAAAGAAAGCAGAGTTTTGTACAGTGACTAAACCCTAGAATAAACTTCAAAAAAAAAATGACTATAATATGTGTCCACTCATACTTCCAATCGAATTGCCTGTATACTGTGGAGCTTGAGAAAAATTACCTTCAAGAATTCAAATGCCTTAATCATTTGCTTACAAAATATATGTGACATTAAATGGAAAGAAAGGTAAGAGGGTCAAGTGTGACCTCCTCTCTCCCAGAGCGCCTTCAGAACCACCTGTGGCCCAGGCCGCCTGGCTCAGAATGTTATCCTCTTATCCTGACTTGCTTTGAGTGGATGGTGTACTGACCAGAGTGTGGGTACTGTAATCCCGGGATCCTGGAGCCCTATGCACTGTGCTTTTCTGGAACTCTTTGATCCCTCTATAGAGAACAGCACTGTGCTTTTCCAGAAACTTGAGTGCCTTCTCTGGCATAGTCATTTACTATTATTAATTCACCTGATTAAAAAATTTGACTTGAGGTTCCCTATTTAGTTTTGTGCCTTCCACAAAGGCCAAGGACACTTAAGTCTTCTCTAGATCTTATATCTGCTTCCTAATCTCATCCCCTTCCAGCCAAACATGCCAGATAGTTCCAGAAAGAAGAGGGGGTAATCCTGATCTGAAGAGTTACGCATTTTAAACAAACTAGCAATGCTTGAGGGAACTGAGCCCCCCAAAGTAAGATTTGTTTCACCTATATAAAAATTCCAGGCCTAGGGGCTGGAGAGTGGCTCAGCAGTTAAGAGCACCGACTGCTCTTGCAGAGGACATGGGTTCGATTCCCAGCACCCACATGGTGGCTGAGAACCATCTTTAACTCCAGTTCTGGGGGAATCCGATGCTCTCTTCTGACCTCTGCGGCATTGCACGACATGTGTGCACCAACCTACATGCAGACAGTACACTCATACACATAAAAAATTAAAATAAATTAAAATAAAAAAATATTCCAGGCTTAAAACACTGAAGATATTTCTGGAGAGTGACTTTTTTTCTCATTGAGCTTTCCTTTTTTCTCCAACTTTTATAGTGGTAAAATGTATTTAACATAAAGCTTCCAATCTTGGCTATTTTTAAGTATAAAGGTCCTCTTTACTGCAGAATAATATTCCACTGCAGTGCTATGGTCTGAATGTTTATGGCCCCTTTCTCAACAAAACTCATATGCTGAAACCACACTAGCAATGTGACAATGTCAGAAGATGACAGTGTAGCTATCCTATTGGAGATGAGGTGGTATCCTGGCTTTAGGTTTGTATTTTTCTGCAGATTAGTTTATTGCCACATTTTTAAATTGGCAGGAAGCAGGAGGAATGCATTTGCAGGTGACTGCAATGCAGAGGCACTAGATCACCTGGGGCTAGAAGCACAGCTGCCTGACTTGAGTAGGTGTTGGGAACTGAACTTGGGTCCTCTGTGAGAGCAGCAGAAACTTTTAACTGCTGAGCCATATCTCCAACCTGTGTCATTTTCTTTGTGTGTGTGTGTGTGTGTGTGTGTGTGTGTGTGTGTGTGTGTGTGTACGTGTGTGTAGCTTGCAGAGATTTGCCTGCCTCTGTGTCCCAAGTGCTGGGATCAAAGGTGTGCACCACCATGCCAGCTCCCTTAAGTCACTTTTAACTATGAATTCAGTAATACATTGTAGACAAATGTAGGCTCTATCTCCAAGTTTCCCTTCATGAAAATCCATTAATTTTTCATGGGTCTCTTCACCCAGCCCTGCCTCTCAGTCTCATTCTCCATCACAAAGTCAAGTTTCTGCTACTTCATCCAGGCTGCATCCCTCCACTGTATAGGCTCAAAGATCCTTCCTAAAGAGAAAGTTTATAAGCAGGTGGCAGAAAGAAATTCAAGAGTATAAACATGACTACAAGGCCCTAAAGTTAAAAGCACTGGCTTCTCTTGCAAGAAGACCTGAGTCAGTTCCCAATACCCACATGGCAGCTAACAACCATCCATAACTCCAGTTCCAAGGCATCCTACACCCTCTTCTAATCTCTGCAGGCATTGCATGACACAGGTGTACTTACATACATGCAGACAATATACCCATACATATAAAAAATACAAATAAATAAAATGATTTAAACATGACCAGAAAAACAGACCAAGACAAATCCAGAGGAGGAGGAGGAGGAGGAAGAGGAGGAGGAGGAGCACCATCACCATTACCACTACTTTCCTACCAAAAATAAATACATATAATACCTCATCTCTTCAAGAAAATAAAAAAATCCCGAAGTTAAGAGGAAGCAAAACACTAGTAATTAATAACACTGAAGTGAGTCCATTATGAGCAGCAGAGAAGCACATTAACATTATAACAGGGGGTTTTCGTCCAAGTCTCACAGGATTATTGACATTCTGATAAGGGATTGCAAAGGATTACAGCCTTTCCAGACAACTATCTGCTGAATTTTGGTGATTCAAGGACACTAAAATATTTATCTCTTGAGTCTTAGAATGTTATTTCTAGGAAACATGCCTTGGGAAATCAATAGGACCCAAAGATTCATATACAAAAACTGGAAATAGCCTCAAAATACAACAAAAATAGTGACCTACAATGTACAATAATGCAACAAGTGAAAATATTTTAAATAACTTTAACTCCATAGGCAATGTTAGGAGCTTTCTTAATAAATAGCAAAAAGGTACATATAAAAACTGTGTGTGGGGGGCTGGAGAGATGGCCTAGCGGTTAAGAGCGCCGACTGCTCTTGCAGAGGACCCAGGTTCGATCCCCAGCACCCACATGGCTGCTGAGAACCGTCTTTAACTCCAGTTCCAGGGGAATCCGACACCCTCTTCTGACCTCCGCGGCATTGCACGACACGGGTGCACAGACCTACATGCAGACAGCACATTCATACAAATAAATAATAAATAAATAAATAAAATAAAAAAACTGGCTGTGTTTCTCTCTCTCTCTCTCTCTCTCTCTCTCTCTCTCTCTCTCTCTCTCTCTCTCTGTATCAAGAAACCCAGCTTCAAATGTCTACATTGCTGTTTTCAGTTATATAAAGTCCTTGGTTTCAAGTAATACTGAGTAAAAATTAGCATCTAGTTCACACAAGCTTTGGAAAGTATAAAGATAAACACATTACAGAGTATTATTGCTTGCTACTATTACTTTCAACGTGTTAAGCTACTCATTAATGATGGCCATCATTTATTATAGTCAAACTTCGAACAGAGTAAATGTGAGCACAAGCAGCAGTTTCACACTTGTGCGCTAGGCCCCCAATCATCAACAGCATCACTCAAAGACACTCCCCTACCACTGTGAGAATCACCGAATTGTATTCGATTATGTTGCAGAGTAAGTGGCTAGAGCAGTTAATCAAGATTCCTTATCAGTAAAGAGAAACACAAAATAAAGCTAATGAAATCATCTTTGGGTTTTGTTTTAGAGACAGGGTCTCTTTATGTATCCCAGGGTAGTCTCAAGATTCTGACTGATCCCCCTACCTCAGGCTCTTGAATCCTGGAATTACAGGTGTGTAGTACTATCCTTGGCATGAAGTGAATTTTTAAAAGGGAGGGAAAAAGCCAAAGAATAAAATCTGGCAGCATTACTAACATGGGTGTGAGCTGTAAGAGGTATCCATGTTTATTGTCAAACATGAAAGAAAAAAAAACAAACGATATACAACCAGTGCTATGAAACCAACTCTAGAACCATACCTGACCCAAAAGTATTTAAGGAGTGATCAAAAAAGATGGGATGGACTACATAAAATTTTGAGAGTTGTAACTTCATAAGACATTAATAATCAAGCCAGGCTTGGTGGTACATGCCTTTAATCCCAGCACTTGGAAGGCAGAAGCAGGCGAGTGTCTGTGAGCTTGATGCCAGCCTGGTCTACATAACAAGTTCCAGGCCAACCAAGGCTACATGATGAGACCCTGTCTAAAAACAAACAAACAAACAAACAATGACAATGATAACAAAGAAATTAATAACCAATAGAAAATCTTGCTTTGCCTAGTGATGGAGGAGAAATGCAATTGTCTAAATATTTAAAGTTTTCAACATACAATGCCAACAGCCTTTCTAGTACTTGTCAACAAGGTTTATGAGGTGAGAAAAACACATGAGGAAGACACAGTGGTGTCTGATAAAGCCATGGGACTGCCAAGTTGAGGAAAGAAATTCGCCTGAAGCCCTATTTCCTGTCTATATACCCTTCTCTGACACAAAGGAGCAACTACTTCTGAAATATCTTAGAAACTAGCAATTTCTTCAAAGACTACCATTCATTTTATTTGTTTTGTTTCCAATAAAACATCCATTGTGATCCACTTTTTTCTGACCCAGGATAGAACCTATTTGTGTGTGAATCCAGCTCTTGCCTCTTATCTCTCTCTTTAGCTTATCAGGTAGCCATAGTTTTAATCTCAACAATAGCACTACATAAGCTAAGTGTGGTACATTTAGAGTTTAATATATAGCACGGAGATCACATAGAGAAAGCCCATGCTTCCATGAAAGTTATTCCCAAACACTCTTTTAAACTATGTCTGAAGATAATCTGCTTCATTGCTTAAGGGTACCTTATAGGTACGGAAAGATATTTCTTTCAGTACTGGCGTTTGTTTGTTACTATACTTTTTGTGACAGTCCTTTTCTCAGACCTCCCCTGCAATATATCTTCCCACTCCCTTCTTTTCCCCTCCTCCATTCCTCACTGCCCCTAGAGGGCCTTACTCATGGCATGGCACAGGCAAGACAGAGACAGCAAACAAATAATAAGAAAAAGCCCACTTGCCAGACATTCCCTTTGATAAAACTGAGGCACTCTTTTGTCCTAAAGGTTTGGGAAGCAAGTTGTTCTTGGGCTGATACCACACTGGACTGGTATCAACTCGTGAAGGATGACACTCCTGGGTAGCTTGACACTGCGGGCCACTTCTTCAGAACTAACTACCCCCTTCTTCTCCAGACAGATGTCAGCTCTACTCTGTGTTTCAACACAAAAGAGGACCACAGCAAGTAAGCAGTTGTTTTCTCTGTAGAGTCTTCTTTCCTGGTTAGTAAGAAATACTGTACCTTTTTGGAGCATAAGTGCTAAGAGTCAAAATGTTTCTTTTGTTTCAAAATGCAATTGAAAAATACTTTAAAAAAAGAGCAAAACTACTGAATAGAATACTTATATAAAAGAAAACTTTGTTCTGAGAGGTCTTATTTATTCCTGGCAAACATGAGCATTAGCCTCTTACAAAGTCTTACGAGATGAATAAAGCTCTCTGTATGAGGGTCTGCAGGTATCAGAGATTTGAGTGGAAAGCAGCCATGAACCCTGTATATGCTAGGTAAAGGCCCCACCACAGAGCTAGGTCCCATCCCTATCCAGAAGATGGGAATCAGTAAAGAGCTATCTGTATTGCCATAGTCATTATATCATGATGGAATAGCCAAATTAGTCCACCTAAGTGCCAATCAGTGGATGAACCGATAACAAAAGGGGGGGACACACACACACAATGGAATGCTCTATAATCTTAAAAAGGGAGTCTTTCACTTAAGTCAGGTTTTAAGAGAATAAATCCCTCAGGTTCTCTTTTATATTTTTGAATCTAACATAATGAAAAGAGATGGTGGTTACGGGAGGCTGCAGAGTCAGGAGGGTGAAAGGATGGAGGTCAACATGGGTCAAGTTTCAGGGAAGAGGAAGGCCATTTTGAGATCAACTCCACAGGATGAATACAAGACTAAACAATAGTATGCACTGTGCTTAAAAACTCCTAAAAGTGCATCTCAAATATTCACATCAGAAAAAATTATTTTGTAAGTGATTTATCATTATACAGTGTTACAATGTATCCCATAAACATATATATTGTCAGTACACCTGAAAATAACACAAATAAGAGATTTCTATGCCATAAGTAACAAAAAGTAATTTTTATAAAAAGAAAGTATCTTTGGATTACAATGGTCATTTGCTTCTGAGAAATAAGCAGAGATAAGTCAGGGACTCACCCCAAACCATGTGCCTTCTAACTAGAACTCCACTGTTCTGAGGCCTAGTCAGCACTTTCTCCATTTCTCTCAAATCCAAGAAGGAAAGACAGTAAAGTTACCTTTTCTAAAAATAATAAAAGAAGTTTTATTTCCAAGCAGGGGTTCAGCAGAACTTGAATTCCACATTTATGAACAACATAGCAAAACACAGTTTTGAAAGATGAAGTTGAAAGAAGCATTCGTTATAACTCCCAGACCAGAAATGGTTTAGAGAGCCAAAGAAGTATTAAATTTAAAAAATAGATGAGAATTCTACATTGTTAAATATATTCTTTTCTGTCATCAAGCCACCAAGAGAATATAACAGTATACACTGAAATTCTCATTAAGAGATGCTGCTCATTTGTTTATTCTTTAACATTTTTACTAGGCCAACAAGATCATACCACATGAGCCTATTCCATTTCTCCCCAGGGCTGAGTAGTATAAAGGCACCATGGAGATGTGGACTCTTCATAGGTTTGTCCAAAAGTCAGTGTCTTTAGGCTGCTCCATTTTTAACCATTCATGCTGGGCCACCTTATTGCTGTCCATATGCTGTTCTGGCCACTAGTACCTCCTCAGTCACACCCCAACAGTGGCAAGGAAAACAAAAAGATGGACCTGTTCAATTAGCAAAACCAGATTCAGCCGATGCACTAGTGCTTTTCTTTATAGAGAGAAATATGTAAAACTGAAGAATACACTCAAGTTCTTAATTTTTACTTCATTCTAATAAATATACAGATTTCTTATATAATAGAATATATAGCTTTATAATAGAAAACAAAGACTTTTGATAATCAAGTATCTCCTAAATATGTTCTCAAGTTTGAAATAAATAACAAAGCACAGATTCTTGAAGGAATTATTCCAATTATAAAAGCATTTCACTTTGCTAAGATATTCTTTAATGTTAACCATTACAGAACAGTGCAACAGAAAAGACTCGTATACACAGGTTAAAAGTCAAGCTGTATTTTTGACAACAAAATGGGGTATCAGCTTCACTGATTCATGTCCTTGGTGGATCCTACTGAGATGAGGCCACAGGTTGAATAGCAGAGTATGTCCTTTGGGTTTGAGACGAGCATAAAAATGCAGAACTTGTAACTCTGGATACAATTAGTCTCTCATATTTTCAGAGAATTGCAAGTCTAAACTGTTAAAGTAACAGCTGTCACTACAGGAGAGTGAATAAACTGGACACATACATCCCAACAGTCGCAGCACCAGTGGTCTATGGGTGATATTGGATTATTATTCTGAGCATTAATCATAAACCTTACTTCCCATACAGCCTATAAAATCTCTTCTATTCATATCAATGGCCTCAAGGAAACTGACCAGCTATATATGTGAGTGTGAGGACATTCGTCATGATGGGCAGTTGAAAGCTGCTCACCCTTTCATATAAACTCTAACTCAAGTCATAAGATTATGCTAAGGAAGAGAAAAATGTTATTGAAAACGGTAATTGAACGTTCATTCAGTCTTCAGATCCTACATGGATGGTAAATCTTTTTAAGACAAAAGAAAGGCCAAGTGCAAACAAAGCCACCTTCCTTTCTTAGTATGTTTTTCCAACCCACTAAAGAACCTGGAGTCAGCCTGGAGAATCAAGGAGACGCTGCATTTCTAGGCTGGCTCATCAGCTGCTTGCTTTTCTCCAAAATATACGACTGGCGATTTCCTTTAAATTAGCTATCCAAAAGTGACTCCAGCCGGAATTCATCAGATGTCATTCAGCCCCCACACTGGGCCAGCACAGAACAGCAGCCTGCTATATTACTCCTGAGAGTCTGCTGTCTTTGCAGAGACCACAAGGTGAGACTTGAGGTCCTATTTTCTGGAAGTAAACATTTGCCCTAGAAGCAGTTCTAAGCCTGCAAATACACCCACTTTTCCACAATGTGTCTCAGCCCGGGATAGGATCAATGACATATTTGAATTGGAATCTAATCATTTAAAAGTAGGTCTGTCTCTTTGCTCAAGTCATTTTCAGCTTGGTAACAGCTGACTTAGTTATCAAGCAACAATACTGCCCATTGAAAAATCCACCTTCCTTACAACAAAATATACTTTTATGTTCCCAGGAAGCTTTGTGGCTATTCCCAGCAATAAGCGACACAAAAGATATATTCTGACATCCTCCATTATGGTTTGAGACAAACAGAAACAGCAAGCAAGATAACAGCAACAGCCTAGGAAAGAGCCAAGGTGCGTTGGAGGCAGGGGAGGGACCGGTAGGGAAGTGGGAATTTGTGATCCAAGAAATCCAGCCTTTACTGATGAATGGGGGTGGGTGGAAGAAAAGGGAAGGCGATTTTTTTTTTCCAGTTTAGAGAAAGAAGTGTGCACTGCTGGTTTTGTTTCACTAGCGCGTGGAGATTGCAGAGCAGGATCTAGTTTCGTGACTCAATGAGAGTAACTCAAGTTTGTGTGTGCCACAATGGCGAGATCTAAGCCAATCGAGAAATCACACCAACAAATTACATGACAGTTCTTTCGATGATTAAAGTGCGTTCCTCTATCAGAAAGAAGCTTATGATTAGTCACAGGATCTCGCTATCCATTTCGTAGGACCATTTTGTGCGATGGGCACTCGTCCTGTTTTACCCGCTTTTAAAGAAACCGCTAATGACTTGGAATGCCTCCGTCACCCATTTCCCAGGCGCTGGGGCCTAAAACTCGCGTCATGGATGGAACCGGACAGCACCCAGGACAAGCCCAGGGTGCCTGACCAGTTCTTCTGCAGCACCTCCCCGATTCCCGCGTGCGAGCTGGAGTGCCCAGACTGAAGTGTATGCACCCCTCCTCCCTCGGGCTGCTCGTCCCAACCTTCCGGGCTCTCAAGTGGGTGGCGCCGAGCCTGGGAGAAGCCCAGCCAGGCAGCGTCGAGCCCGTGGACGCGGCCGAGCCCCGCGCAGCACGACGGGGCCCTGAGCGGCCGCCGCTCACCTTTGTTCGCCGGCCCTCGCCGCCGGGAGGAGGAAGCCAGGCCACCGAGGTGCGGGGACCTCTCCAGTGCGGGAAGGCCACCCAGCGCCCCGCAGTCCTCCGCGATACGGGAGGAAATCCGCGGGCAGGCGATCCCAGACCCTCCATGACTCCCCCGGAGCCAGCCCAGCCGAGGGGTCAGGGCCCCTCAGTGAACACAAAGGTTGGGGGGTGTGAGTACGAGCGCGGGGGCGTGCGCACGGAGCGGGAAGTGTGCGCGCGAGTGTGTGTGCACGCGTGTGTGTGTGTGTGTGCAGGAGGACAGGAGGCATTCCGGCCCTTCTTACCTCTCGAAGATGAGCCGCACCATGAAGATGCAGAAGGCCAGGGGGAAGGCGAGGTACAGGTCCTCTGCCTGCGGGAAGGTGGCTTCCTCCGTGTTCTTCAGGTCTGCCCAGGTGACATTGTGCGGAAGCCAGAACCTCTCGTTCCAGAACCAGGCTAAGATCCCTGCCATCTTGCTTTGTCCACTCGTGTCTCGCGGCTCCCGCGCTCCTCCGAGCTCTCCTCAGCGCCAGGCGCCCGGGGATGCGCGCCAGGCTGGCCCCGAGCCTGTACAGCCGCCGCTCCTGCTTGCCGCCGCCTCCTCCGCGGCCGCTGCGCTCCCAGGCTAGCGGCCAGCCCCGGATCTCTCCTCCCTCTGGCCGCGCTGGGGAAAAAGGGCCGCCTCGCCCGTCACATGGCAGCCGGGGCCGCCCGCCCTGATTGGCTGGTCCCCGCGTCAAGCAGCGAGGCACACGCGGCCAGCTCGCCCACTCCCCGAGCGCTGGGCGCCACCGCTGCGCGCTGGGCTGGGAGCCGCGCCCGGCCGACCCACGCCTGCCCGCCGGGCTGCGCGCACACGGGATCCACACCTGGAGCCCGCCCGCACCTCTGTCCCAGCCCTGGAGTTGGCTCGCACATGCTCAGAACGCCAGCCTCTGCCCCACTGGAGTTTCAGCGCTCTCATCCTCTTCCCGTGGGTCGGAGGCAGTGAGGACGCCGTTAGGGGCCGAGCTTCTGCAACTGCCGGGCACTGACAGGGGACAGCGAAAGGAGAAGTAGGGGGCGCAGAGGCAAGGGAGGAAGGAGTGGGAGGGAATGGATCCAGTGCAAAGAGAAAATCCGGAACTAGGGCAGAATGGTTTGGCAAGAGGTTGCTTCGGCCTCTGACCCAAGCCTGTCTGTCCCGCATCCTTCCACTCATGTACCGACACTGCTTCGCCTTGAGCTAGCTACCCCAAGGAACAAGACCCCGTACTTTGATTTATGACATAATATCAGAAATTAGGCACTTAATTGCAATTTGATTAATTGCGCGATGATGGGATGATAATGGTGGTGGTGGTCGTGGTGGTGGTGCTGGTGCTGGTTTGAGCTCTGGCAGCGTTCTCTGAAACTGCTCCACTAACCTCTGAAAATGCTGTGCGAACCACATTTTGACATGGCAGCTAATGAGAGATTATTCACTCTGCTGCTTAGCTGCCTTTTGCTCGGAAACCTTTAAGATATTGGGCCAGGCACTTTCAGCCCGGCCATGCGTTTCCCCACGGATCCAGGAACCACCTGTGGATTAGTGCCTCCTTAGGCATGCACCTGGTTCAAGAGGATTTTTTTTTCTCATTTTTCCTCACAATTATTCTCTTCCCTCTGCCCCCCAGATCTGCCAGTAAACTTCACTGGTGTGTGTGTGTGTGTGTGTGTGTATGTGTGTGTGTGTGTGTGTGTGTGTGTGTGTGTGTGTGTGAGAGAGAGAGAGAGAGAGAGAGAGAGAGAGAGAGAGAGAGATAAATTGGCTACTTTCTCCTTCAGTTACACTGTCTTTTCATTCCTTCCCTTTAAACAGAACTCTAAAGAATACCCCGTGTTGTTGCCTGCATTTCTCTCCCATTCTCAATTCAGCTTACATTCATGCCTTCTCCACCTGAAATTGCTCAAGGTCAGCTATGATTTCTGTGCTGTAAAACACAAAGGTCGATTCTTGTTTTAGTTCAGACTGCTCAGACTGCCTAGCTCAAACAATAGAATCTTACTTCTCCCACTTCTTCCAACTTCTGGGATTTGGAAGGTCCCAAACCAAGGTACTATGGATTTGGCATGTGCCACAGACACACTTTCTGGCCTCTCTGACAGGTGGCCCTCTTCTTGTAGCTTCTCACTCCCTTGAGTCTTCTTACAGGGGGACTAACCCCATTCCTAAGGACTCTCCCCTCCATAATGACATCTCAAAGGCTCTGTTTCCAAATGCCAGTGCACTGGATTTTCAGATATTCAGGCCAGAGCCTTGCTCTTTGGATGGCCCAACTAATCTGCCCTCTAAATAAAACTTCTCCCCTCTATCGGCTTAGCTCAGGTCAAAGCCAGTCATTTTTCCCCTTCTCTCCTGGTGTCGTATCTTCTTCCTAACTCGTCATAAACCCCACCTGTGTCATCTTAAAACCATAATCTTTCATTCCCTTACTATCTTTTTTGCTATTGTCTAAACTAAACCAGCATTTTACACCTGAGTTACCTCAGTAACTGTAGCCCAATTCTGTCCATGTCCTTTTATAGTCTATTCTTGGCCAAAGTGATCAGGTTGAAGTGCCTGTCACAGAACTGCTGTATTTACGACGGACCTGCTTCTTTTCTGTCCTTCCTCAAATAAAAGTCAAAACCATTATAATGTCTTAAGACATTTGCTTCATTATCTCTGATCTCCTCCCTCCCTCTGTGCTGGCTGTGCTGGTTCCCTGCCCTTCATGGAACATACCACTCATGCCCTACAGTCTTTGTGTGTATGTCCCTTGAACTTCTGAAGCTCTCTCTCTTCTTTCTTTAATTTTACTCTTAATAAAGTCTTCCCTTTGCCATCCAAGTTGCTCTACAGCCCTGACTTCTCAAAGCTCTCTCATTGTCAATAACAAGGTATATGACATTGCTTCATTGGCACCCTGTCTCTAAAATGTAAGCTTCAAAAAGTTTAAAATGTGTGTGTATCCATTTTATTAAATGATCTGCCTCTAACACTTAAAGTATCTGGTACATAGGAAGAACTCAATAAACTATTGTATAAATGAACCAATATTACCCTAACGCCCTCACCATAAACTTCTCTAGGGAAAGAAAGAAAATATCTAGGTAATCATGTTTGATGCTTGTATATCCATGTGAAGTTCATGTGAATCATACAATGGCACAAAGAAGGGATTGGTCATTTCTGGATAGAGGAAGAGAGGTGGCATTGGAGTGAGTCTTCATTAGAGAAGTCACATTCCACTCTAGAACATGTAGGAGAAGTTTTGTGACTCACCCTTGTGTTTCCTTCCCCTGGTGTCTTGTTTTGTTTACTTGTTTGCCTTTCTCTCACTTTTCCTGCTTCCTGAAACTGCAGTTTTAGAAAAGACTAGTAAGGGAGCAAAAGGTAATGCTGTTCTCCCACCGGTCACCTCTGAGAAGATGGTGGGATTTGAGGGACTTTCTGGAAGATGGGTTTTGTTAGGTAGTAGAAGGAGGATTTCATACTTGTGTGGGAATCTTGCACAAGTTGTTCAGTTGCTGAGAGCATGCACATGTCCTCCTATGTGAGTTATATAACAAGTCATATGCCTTACCTCTGGCCAATGACTATAATGAAGTGAGATTAGATTAGTGATTAGATTAGATATAGTGAAATGAGATTAGATAAGGAAAAGAGCCTAAGTAAATTCTTCACCTCAGAGCCCACAGTCACTCATCTTTTGATGGACTAACATATCTCCCTCAAGCAATGACACCCCACCACACATCACCAATATTATTACTCTGAAAGCACAGTAGAGTGATCCATCTTTCTATGTCTGACCATATTTTGTCAGTTCAGGGATGGGCCCAAGATACCAGAGAAAGCCCTTCTTCAGGGTCTATTTTATGAACATTAGGATTTAAGGATTTCAAGCTCAGAATATTGTGCCCCATACTTCACTGCACAGCTAGGAAAGGCAGAAGCTAGTTTGCCACTGACAGAATAAATCAAGGCAGGAGAGTTGAGGTTAAAGCACAGAGTCCTGTCCGCTTCGAACTCCAGGTTCCACAGAGTACATGGCTGCTAACTACCTTCTCATCTTTAAGGTACAAGAAGTAGTATATCTTCATGGAAAAATCCCCTTTTTGCTTAGGTTTCTGTTATTTTATTCCAAGAGTCCCACTATCCAAGATGTTACTCTAAGAGCAAATGTTGAACACTTAATTCAGGCTCAAGGGAAGATTGGTCACAAGGGAGACATGGCACCTTCCTCTGAAGCCTCTTTATGCCTGTTTAGGAAGGACTTAGAACAGTTTCCCCAGGAAACCAACATGCAATATATAGCTTAATGAGAAAATGAATAATTGGTCGATAAACAAAAGAGACAAGAAAGAAAAGTTTGAAAACTTTTTCTTTTTTTTTTGTTTTTTTGAGGCAGGGTCTCTCTTTAGTCCCAGCTGGCTTGGAACTCACTATGTAGAACAGGCTGG
Source organism: Rhizomys pruinosus (assembly GCA_009823505.1). Lineage (NCBI taxonomy): Eukaryota > Metazoa > Chordata > Mammalia > Rodentia > Spalacidae > Rhizomys > Rhizomys pruinosus. The sequence goes on from VZQC01013896.1 coordinate 2,409,046, forward strand.
CCTTGAACTCACAGAGATATGGCTGCCTTTGCCTCCGAGTGCTGGGATTAAGCCCAGCCCTAGAGAACATTTTTCGAGGGACAGCAGTACAATACTGCCTATACTGCAGTTAGGATGGTGGGCTGAGCATGAAGCAGCACGTGAGAACTCACCCTCCTTTCCAGAACTGGAAGCTATCAGCACAGCTAAGTGGTACTTCGCATTCCCAGCTGCATACCACATCCTCTCTCAGGTGCATCCCCACATCTCAGTTCTTTTGCACGTTATGAGAAATCTCCACTTCTTGGGTGTAGGAGGACAGCCGGAAGTGTCCATAAAACTTCTGCTAAGAGTCGTATGACACAAGACTATATAACTATATAAATATATATTTATATCTATATATTATTATATATATTGCTTGTTCTACAAAAACAACACACAAATCTACTTGGTAGCAGAAGGTATGCACATGAAAAACCAGATATTAATATGCACTGACTCAGCTCAAGGTGGCACTACACATTAGATGATAAATGCCAGAGATAACAGGGCTCTGAGGAGGGAGGAGATGTTTTGTTTTACAGAGGTGAACGGAATTCCAATCAAGTGGTAGAAATGCAACTAGACTATGAAGAATGAGTAATATTTGAAAAGGCATGGATACTGGTTAAAAAGTAAGAAAAATCTGGTGAGAGCAATAAATAAAACATTGCTGACACACCAGATTACAAATAACCTTTAGTATGAGACAAGGGAATGTTCCTCTACAGTGAGGCTGCGTTTTATCTGATTATAGTATAGAATCTGTGCTGTTCTGTAATATCAGGCCTTGGTATAACACACACACACACACACACACACACACATCTTTAAAAGTCTACATTCATTGTAAACACTCAGTTCACTGATTTTTAAATATTTGTTTTATTTTTTAATTGTGTGCATGAGGGGGTGCAAGGCATGTATGAGTGAATGCAGGTACCTATGGTTGCCAGAAAAATACGGCATATTTTTCTGGAGATGGAGTTACAAAGGTTGTGAACTGTCTGATGTGGGTGCTGGGAATGAAATTTAAGTTCTCTACAATCTAAATAAGCAAGCAATCTAAACTGCTGAGCCACCAAAACAAGAGCTATTCATGGGAATAATATGGAAATATTATAACATTTTATCTATGCAGTAATTCCTTATGAACACAAAACTTTCTTGCTTGGTATTAGCAAAGTCACCATAAGTCTATACTTGGGTTTTTTGTCCAGTTGCCCACCTATGGAGTTTTTACTTGTGTTGTATATAGAATGGGCCCTGGTAAGTGATTTCAGCAACAAGTAAGCAGGGTTCATCCCCACAGTAGGCACAATATGAAGATGCAAGAAATGGCATCTCCTACCATCTTAAGAAAAGAAATGAGTAACTCATAGCATTGGACTTAGGACAAACTAAGGTATAAGCCCAAGCAAGAATGTCTAGAGTACCGGAATACCGAACACATTCCATAGGACAGGACGTGCTCCTACCCATGCTTAGTCTTTCTTAAAACCATGTCAAGTATTGTTGAAAATGTCTTCTTTCTCTTCCCTGTGCTAGTTCTTACCTCTGAGACTCTCAACAGCTGTCAGTGACTCTGGTGTTCCTAGAGAAAGCAAATCAATGGCTGCATTTTTTGTTGTCTTTTTTATAATCAAAATCTGCTTAAACATTAATTTTCTTCTTGAAACTTTAACTTGCTAGTATTGTTTCAGAATCCTATTAAAATTTTAAGCATGTCATTGTGTTGCAGAACTACCAAAGACAGGTGAGAAGCAGCCCAATTATTTGACTTTGGGCTATTCAGTTAGGGATTAAATTCACATTAGTTGCATGTGTAAAACCTCATATATAAACTCTGTCCCACTTTCCAGTTAAACATGAAGCTGTGTTCTATATATACTTACATATGAATAGCACTCAGAAGACAGGACACCTGACTTATTTGCCTATGTTCTACTTTTCAGTGCATAGATCAAAGAGATAAAGACAACTCAGCACACATCCAGATAATTTATAGGAGCATATAGTCTGTAGTATTGTTTGAAATTATTGACTTTATAGAATCATGAGATTTCAGAACTGGAGAGGCCCTAATATGCCAATAAGTTCATCCCAATTATGATTAAACATCTCTGACAACAAGACGCTCAAGGTGTTAACAATATCTAAGTGCTATTCCATGTCACCCAGTGGGTTCTGTACATTTATGAAGACGATAACAGAAAAGAACTTGCCTGCAGAATGATCAGTCATTTAACTAGTGATTTATAGAGAATTCAGTACTCTTTTCAAAATAGTCCTAAAAAGAATGGTTTGAAAATCCCTGAAAAGGGAAATTAACAGCTAGGGATCATGGGAATCATCAGTCACCTGTATTGATAACAGGAGAAAAAGGTGAACCTGCACCTCATTCATTATGTGAATCATCTGATATCATAAAAATGAATGTAAAGACATGAAAAAAACAGAGAGGCTCCATTAGAGGTGGAAGCTGAGTGACTATCTTCTAAATATATTCCTTAGTTAAATTACTTCCTGCCAAATAATATTAAAGAGTTAGAAATCACTGTGAGCTACATACATACTGATTTTCTTGAGAAGAATCATAGCTACAACTATCAAATCTGTGGATGCCAAAAAAGTGTCATGTTCTAAAACCCAGCAGGGATTACCAGCTAAAAGGTCTTGGGGAACTAGGTGAGTAAGAAAACAAATGGAACTGAAAGCATCTTTCCCACATTCTCTTTTATCTTCATTGAAAGTATCACAGCTGGAGGTGAGCCAAACACATCCTTTGGCCAGGGTTAACTCCATGTCTCTAATTAAAGAACTATATTTACTTTTATTTATTTAAAAAATGTTTTTAATTTTATTTATTTATTTTTATGTGTATGAATGTACTGTCTGCATGTAAGTTTGTGTACCCGTGTTGTGCAATGCCGTGGAGGTCAGAAGAAGGCATCGGATTCCCCTGGAACTGGAGTTAAAGACAGTTCTCAGCCACCATGTGGGTGCTAGGGATCGAACCTGGGTCCTCTGCAAGAGCAATTGCCACTCTTAACCGCTAGGCCATCTCTCCAGCCCCTTTACTTTTATTTTAAAAGAAATACTTTAATTTGTAAAGCAATGGAATTTATCTGGAAAATAACAGTTTAGTGAAAGGTATGGAAATCTCAAGAAGACATTTAGTGTGTATGTTAAGACCATCAATTTTTTTGTAATTGTGCTGACTTCATCAGTAATGACATACTCTTCCTTAGATTACCTGCCAACATCTCATCTTGAAATTTCAGGAGGATATTCCCCCTGTGTAATGGGACCACATGAGATGAAAGTTGAGTTTTGGTGAGATTGTGTCTTGTTTAATATTTATATGGTATTTAGCAGGAATTGTTACTGTTATGTATTGTTGTAAGTTCTCAAAGACTTCATGACTATAGGGAAGGAAGCCCCAGACTTTGTGGAGATAATCTGTCCTCAGAGCAGAATGGGCATTTGCTTCTGAGACGACTAGAAAAATTTGCTTTCCATTGATTTCCAGAATATATAAACTACTCAAAAAACAAAGAAGAAAGAAAACAAGTGACCCACTCAATAGATGGAGCAAAGAGCTGAACAGAGACTTCACAGATGAGGAATTAGAGATGGCTGAGAAACACCTTAAGAAGTGTTCAACATCACTAATCATTAAGGAAATGCAAATCAAAACCACTTTAAGATATCATCTTACTCCAATAAGACTGTCTAGGATCAAGAAAACAAATGATACCAAGTGGTGGAGAGGTTGTGGGGAAAGGGGAACACTCATCCACTACTGGTGGGAATGTAAACTCGTACAGCCACTATGGAAAAGCATGTGGAGAACCCTTGGAAGGCTTGGAATGAACTTGCATCCAGACCCAGCCATACCACTCCTGGTATGTACCTACAAAACTCATCTCTACCAAACAAGATACACGCACAGCCATGTTTATTTCACTCTCTTCACAATGCAAGGAGCTGGAACCAACCCAAATGCCCCTCACTGATGAGTGGATAGAGAAAATGTGGTACATCTACACAATGGAGTTCTATGCAGCAGTAAAGAAAGACGACATCATGAGGTTTGCAGGAAAATGGCTGGCAGCTAGAGGACATCATGCTGAGTGAAGTAACACAGTCCCAGAAAAAACAAATGATGAATGGTATCCCTCATCTGTGGATTCTAGTGCCAGTTACCTAGTTGTAAGTATTTCTTGTGCACCGCCCTTGAGCTTTTGTCCAAAGCAGTTGGGAGTGATGCACTATTGGAAACCAACAACAACAACAGAAAGGCTGCATTGAAGAACTGACTGAAACAGTGAACTTCTGCTCCAAAACAGTATTCTTCCACATGGAGATATTGAGAAAGACTGAGAAAGATGAAAAGCATGTTTGGCAGATCACGAGCTCTGGTGGGTGGGGGAATGGGGGGGGACATGAGTCTAGATTTGATAAAAAAAATAAATTTATGTGAAAAAAAAGAAAAATTTGCTTTCACTTAGCATAAGTTAGGACAAGTGAAGAGAGGACAGATGAAGGGAGGAACCCTTGTACCGTATATGAGGTCCTTCATGATATTTCACCTCTGAGCTGCAGACACATGTTAAACACAAGCTGCTTAGGACCAGTGATGTTTTGAAGAAACACATGGCCCCTTGAGCTTTTGTCCAAAGCAGTTGGGAGTGATGCATACTGGAAACAACAACATAAAGGATTGCATCAAAGAACTGAGTGAAACAGTGAACTTCTGCTCAAAACAGTCAACTTTCCCATGGAGAATATTGAGAAAGACTGAGAAAGAGACGAATAGCTGTTTGGCAGATGCATGAGCTCTGGTGGGGTGGGGGAATGGGGGGGACATGGGACTAGAAAAAAATAAAATAAAATAATAAAAAAAAAAAACTTGCCAAAAAAAAAAAAAAAAAAAAGAAACACATAAAGGGACTGGGTTTTGACACAGGTAGATTGTACCAATATCTTAGGAGAAAATGTAAGAAACTATGACTTCAAAATCCTGAATTTTCAATCTCAGGAGCCCAAAGATCATTATTCTGTGAGTTACCAGCTTCTTATCCTAGCACATTAAACCTATCATCTCTGCTATTTTAAATAACAGGAATTTATACACCAAAAATCACTCTTATGCTGAGAACTGATACTAGATCAAATGACTGTGTTACTGCTTCAATCAGTTGTTATAGTTCAAATTCATTTTTATTTATTGATCCAAGAAAGTAGAAACTCCAAGGGAACTTCCCTTGCACTAATTGTTGATTGTTAATTTTGCCTTTAGAAGTATATCTATATCAGGGCTAGAGGGATGGCTCAGCAGTTAAGAGTACTGGCTACTGTTGCAGAGGACCAGGGTTCAAATCTCAGCACCTACATGGTAGCTAACAACCATCTCTAACTCCAGTTCCAGGGGAATCCAATACCCTGTTCTGGGCTCCATGGACATTGTATGATACAGATACACTTACAGACATACAGGCAATACACTCATACACATAAAAATAATAAATATTTTAAAAATATGCACAGAAGTAGGTTACTAGAAACTTTATACATTTTAAAGTCATCAGGTATGTTTTTATTTTTTCAGGAAACTACCCCAGTGATAGCTACAAAATTATTAACAGAAGTCCAGAGGAGATGAGATTTTTAAAATGTTTATAAAAGATTTGGCTTAAAAGACTTTTGCTATGTTTATTTGTGTTATAAAACTGACATCAGCTCTAAGCTTAGGGAAAAGTTTAGATGTTTGGACAATGATAGTTGCCCTAACAATATTTTCCATATGTGATGCTTGTTGCCCTGTCCCAGTGGGAGCCCTAGCCCACTGGGACCTCTGACCTCCTAGCTCAGGGTGCAGGGGCCTGGCAGTGGGGGCAACCACGAGGCAATTGTGACGATCCCAGGTGCACCTCTCTTACCAGTAGCCAGGCCTGCAAGGACCACTTTGCGGGAAACTCAGGATCAGCTGGCTGTCATCATTATCCAGGTGACAAGCTGAGAGAACTTGGTAACTAAGAAAGGAAATGGCTGAAGAAACAAGATGACAGCTGTAGCAGCTTTTGGCAAAATACAACTCCTGGTAAGATGTCTCATCACTGGCTCCCCCTGACCAGGGAGGAAGATGTGAAAGCCAAAATGACCAAAAAAGCCAATCGGAACCTTGATCATAAAAAATGACAACAAACACACAATCCATCTGTCTCCTGTGCAAAAGTGAAGGGTGTTTTTCCTCCAATATCAGTGTCCCTCAAGTGAGAGATTTGAGCCAGCAAGTAACTGTTACTTTTGCTGCACAGAAACTTAAACACAAAGTATACTCTGGTGGACAGAACAATGGAGACAGGAAAATAATAGGAACCAGCACACTTGAAATAGTGACCTCCTCTCATTAGCCTGGAAGTGTTTGCCTCCCTTGAACCTGAAGCTGGGGTCCCTTCCCCTGAGCTGTGCTCCTGTCCTGTGAGCTATGGCTGTCCCTCATAAACCTGAAGCTCTTGTCCCCTCCCAGCAGCCTGGAACTGTGGTTGTTTCCCATGAGCTAGAGCTGTGTTCCCCTCTCATACGGTGGAGCTATGCCTGTCTCCTGTGAACTAGAGCCTTGGTCACTAGCACCCTCACCCCCCCCCAACCCCATGAGCCTTGGACTGTAATGGCTTCACATGAACCTAGAGCTGCAGTCCCATCCTATGAACCTGTACCTTTGGTCACCTCCTGTGGGGGAGGGGGACTCTTATGAGCTGGAGTGGTGTTCCCCTCCTGTGATCATTTAGCTGTGGTCTCCTCCAATGAGCTGGAGTTGTGGTCCTCTCCCATGGGCCAGAGTTATGGTGCCCCTCCTGCGATCATTTAGCCGTGGTCTCCTCCTGAGAGCTGGAATGGTGGCCCCTCCTATGAACCTGGAACTGTGGTCCCCTCCCATCAACCTGGAACTCTGGTCCCATCCCATGAACCTAGAGCAGAGGTCCCATCCCATCATCCTGGAGTTGAGGGCCTGTCCCATGAGCCATATTTGTGGTCCCTTTCTGTGAGCTGGAGCGGTGGCACCATCTTATCAACTCTGACCTGTAGTTTACTCCCATGAATCCAGAGCTGTGGTCCCCTCCTCTGAACCTGGAACTGAGGTCCTTTCCTGTGGCCTAGGATTGTGATTCCCTCCTGTGAGCCTGAGCTGTGGTCCATATTGTCAGCTGGAGCTGGGGTCCTGCCCTGAGAGCTAGAGCAGTGGTCCCCTCGCTGGAGGTGTGGTCGCTTCTGAGCTACAACTCTGATCTCCTCACATGAGCCTGAAGCTTTAGAGCCCTACCTTGAACCATGGTCTCACACCCCTGGCGGTAGGCTGATGGTGGACAGAGCAGAGCATGGAGGACTTCTTGATCTTGAACCACAGCAGTTTCAATCTCCTCTGACTACATTCCCAGAGTGCCCTGCCCTGAGGTCCCAGGGTATGCATGGCAGAGGCTTTGCCTCTTATACTGGGGACAGGGTAGGCCTCTGTCATTTGCAGGTTCTCTCTTGTGAGGACTGGTTCTCTGTATGGACCTCCCACCCGCCCTGAGGCCCAGCTGTGGTTCTCACTCCGCACATGGTCCTGGGTATCCAGGCCTTGATGTTGGAGCTCTCCCATACCCAGGCGCCAAGAAGTTTTCCATTAGTGCTCTTCTATAGCCCCAGCATGCCTTCACTTATGGATTAATTGAACTTCTAGAGATGAAAATCACAGTCTGGGGCATTAAAAATAAATAGAAAGATCACTTGGGAGGCAGAGGCAGGTGGTTTTCTGTGAGTTCAAGACCAGCCTTGTCTACATAGTGAGTTCCAGGCCTGCTGGGGCTACAGGGAGACCATCTCAAAAAGATGATAGATAAATAAATGGAAAGAACTATACTAACTAAACTGATGGAACTCTCACATTAAAATGTGTAATTATATCTTACAATATAAATTTGAAACTCTATGCCTACTATAAATTTTGAATATTGTTTACTGACAAAATTGTACTACCAAGCTTCAACAATGTGAAAATCATCACTTTCCTAAAATGTGAGTTTTCCATTCATTCCCTTTCGAAATTCTCCAACTTATACAAAGTCTTTCAATATAATCATGTTACTTCTTTGTTAAAAATATTTTATTTATTCTTTTTAATTTTATGTATATGAGTATATTGCCTGCACATAAGTACACCCATATCATGGAATACCCTCAGAGGTCAGAAGAGGGTGTCAGATCCCCTGAAACTAGAGTTATGGACAGTTGTTAGCCACCATGTGGGTGCTGAGAATTGACCCCAAACCCTCTGCAAGAGCAACCAGTGCTCTTAACCACTAAGCCATCTCCAGCTCTTCATGTTACTTCTTAAAGAAAGCAATATTAATAAAATGTTTTTAAGTAGAAAAGCATATTTTCTATGTTGGAAACAAAACCCCAAAATACTAATTAAGGGTGTTTAATGCCCTTCAAAATTAATTCTTTGTTACTTGTCATGGTTTTATCATTCCCTTATGAAAAGATTGGACATGCCCTGTATCTCTAATAACAATTGACCACTCATGGATAGTGAATCAACACTTAGTATTTTTAAAGTATTTCTTGACTCATTGGCTAGAGAACAATGTCCAAAGAGAGAAAGACTTTAGCTGTCACTGGTAGTTACAAAATCAGTTTCACTGATGTCATACTTCAAATTAAAGGACTGTCAAGAAAAAATATCATTTGGGGCTAGAGAGAAGTCTCAGCAGTTAAGAACACTTACTATTCTTGCAAAAGACTGGATTCAGTTCTCAGCACCCAGATAAGGTGGCTTACAACTGCCTGTAACTCCAGGTCCAGGCAGTCTGACTCCCCCTTCTGGCCTCCATGGACATCTGCATGCATGTGGTACGCATACACTTATGCAGGCACGTGCACACACACATGCACAATTTCAAAATTAATTTTAAAGTCTTTATAGATGGCTACAATTTGGAACTAGAATGTCCCATTTGGCCCTGTTAGGAGGTGGTGGGACCTTTTTTAAAACGTGGAGCCTAGTGGAAGGTCTTTGGGCCATTGGGGGTGTTCCCTTGAAGGGGATAGTGAGATCCCAGCCTTTTCTTTTCTCTTTCACATTTTTGGTGGTGATGCAAGCAGTTTCATTTAAACATGTTGTCTGACCATGATTGACCACCACAGACCCAAAACAAAGAGGCCACTGATCATGGATTAAAACCTTAAAAATTCCTATTCTCTTCGGAAGTCAGGGCCTTGGGTATTTGTTATAGTAATGGAAAGCTAGCTAACTTAATAGCAGCAAAACTGTAGGAAGTGGGCTCGACATGCAGCTCCGTGGAAGAGGACTTATCTGTCATGCGTGAGGCTCTGGCTTTGGTCTCCAACACTGCAACACAAACGGAAATAGGAAAGGAGAGGGTTGCATTACCACTAGGCCATTCTAGCTGTGCTTCAACTACCAAGAGTAGCCAGACAATTCTGACACCTTCTCCATCAGTACTCAGCCCACCCTTTACACAAAAACAAGAGTCGGATGACTTTAGGGGGGTACTAGTTAAACTGAGTAGTAACTAATCATGAATGAGGATGTTTGTCTTAACAAATCTTATCTGGGTAACTATTATATTATCAGAGAGCTTCACATAGCTGCGGTACCCATTGAAAATCTCTAACAGAGGCAGCTTGGGCTCACGTTCCACTTCCTTTGGGAGCCAACCCTATAATCTAAAGGTGATACCTAGTTATTCTATCGAAAAACCCACTTTATTATCTTCACAGCAGTCGTGGCCATCGGGAAACTCCTTGGGTTTACTTATTTACTTGTTTGTAAGATTGTCCCTACCAGGAGCATGTGGGCAGAGCCCAGCTGTCCTGGTCACTGTTATACCCCATGGCTTGGGAAGCGTTTGGCACATGGTGACTGTTCTGTAAATCCTTGTTGAGTGAGTAAAATAAAAGCAGATTTTTTAAATGTCAATTTTACCTCTAACAATACTTTAAAAAAATGAGTTATTCTGGAACTGTAGCTATGAATATAGCTGTGCATCAAGATTAGGCAAGAAAAGTCCCAAGTATTTAATCAGAATAAGCATGTGGATCTGAAACCACATGGACACACAGAAACCGTACACTGAAAATATCTGTGTCAGGTGTGTATGACCAGCAGATCGCAGCGGGATCCGAGTGGATCAGTGAGAAGGAAGAGCTCCCAGGGCTCACAGTGTTACCCACTCTCCTGGGCCGAAATGTCCACATCTCACACTTGGTGCTGTCTCTCTGTGGAATCTGCAGATTCTCATAATTGGATTTATCAAGTGCTCATAAATCACCCTCTCAGTGATCCAGGAACTAGAAACTGTTGTAGGTATGTCTGATCTGTGGGCCGTATGTGCCCAGGATAGCTATGAATGTGGTACAATACAAAACAATCAAGTTACTTAAATTATGAGAATATTTTTTTTTGTATTTTTCATTTTCTTTTTTTTTTTTTAAATTAGTTTTTTATTGATGCTTTGTGCATTTCATACATTTTTTCCAATTCAGTTCAGGCTTATTTCCCTTTCCCTCCGCCCCCACCCCCACCCCATCCCAGATCATGCATTCTGCCATAACTGTCCTGCATCTTTCTCTCAGTTTTTTTTTTTCATTTTTAGCTATAAGTGATAATCCATGAGTACAAGCATCCTTCATGCAAAACCTATCTGCAGGCTGTTGTGCCCAAACACCTACAGCCCCACCATCCAGTGGGGGGGGTGACAGGTTGTTTGTTCAATCAAGTTGATCAAATGAGTGTCCAGACTACATTGCTGTAGTGTCACCATTCACCCCAATCGCAGCCCTTACATTCTACCACGCCCCCTCTTCCGCAGGTTGTTCCCTAGGCTTAGAAAAGGGGGCACAGGTGGATGAGAGGTAAAACAGTCCACTCTCTAATTGCTTGTTCTTCATTAGTAGGATCGAAAGGTTATTCCTGGACAAACTGTCAGCCCATGAAAGGAAACAGCCAGAATTGACCAGAGTCCAAGTCAACAGCTCCAGAGAGAGTGGACTGTTTTACCTCTCATCCACCTGTGCCCCTTTTCTAAGCCTAGGGAACAACCTGTGGAAGAGGGGGCGTGGTAGAATGTAAGGGCTGCGATTGGGGTGAATGGAGAATATTTTATGTAACTTTTTTGTAAAGTGAGTGCACTGTTCTTAAGCATGAACTTTGTAGATGACAATGTTGTGTCACGATTTCAAAAGGTTAGACGTCCTCTTAAGGTTTCCCATATCCTGTGCCCAGAGAGATGAAGGAAAATTGTTCTCCCATTCTTTGAGGCTTCCAGTAGAGTAAAATTAATAATAATAATAATAATAATAATAACAATGAGATGATGTTACAAAAATTGCAATTTAGCCATGTCAAAAACTTTTCAACCTAGTATTACTAACAGATATAGACACAATGCGTCATAAATGGTGCCATCGTAACACAGGATCTGTTTGAAAAGCATGAAGCTTTTGTGAATGTTTGCGAGGTCTGCATGTGTGATTATGTCCTTGACCAATTTTAACTTAGGTAAGCATGGCAACATGCTCTATGTGCCTCTTCTACCACCCCAGTGGAGTAACTTTCAAGCTGCTTTTCAGAGCTGCTCAGTACTTGAGGGCAGCCACAGTTGCTCTAGCAGGAATTAGTTTATAAACTAGTCACTTTGAGAGGAGAAATTTTCACCGAGGCAAAAAGCCTGCTTTATCTTCTCGAGAGCAAGGGCCGCATTTACTTCCCCCATAAGACAGCAGATAAGAGTCATCTGCTTAGGCTTTCCAAGATTGGACAAGACAAAGAGATAATATGGCCAATGAGCATGTTTCCCCACTTCCAGATAATTCTCAGAAATGCTAAGTAGCTAGCAATTGATTCTTCATAGATATCAGCCAGGAAGGCCACTGCTCCTTAGCAGCAAAAAAGGAATAACAAATCATTTTAAAAACTTTTAGGCTTTAAGTAATGGAAATCCATTTCAGTTTTTTGAGGTTGACAATTCCTAAATGAGGCTAATGGAATGAGACTCGGGGGTACAGGGACACCTAACGTGCTTAAGGTCGTAGGTTCAACTCCCCCTACTGCAATAAATAAATAAGAGAAATTTTAAGAAGATGAATCAATGCCATTAAGTGGTTGGTGTGGGCAAGGGTTATAACCATAAAGTGGTTCTCACCCACACTGCGCTCCCAGGCCACCTGGAGGCCTGGAGTAGACGTGCTCTCCTCCCACACACATTCTTCAATCCTAGGAACCTTTGCCCTGCCCTCTCTGAAAAAGTCTGCCAAGAGTCAAAACTTGACCTCTGGTCTAGAATTTAGGACAGATATTCATTCATATTCTCATTCTCTCTCTCTCTCTCTCTCTCTCTCTCTCTCTCTCTCTCTCTCTCTCTGTCATAGGAAAACAAACAACATCAAAGCCACCCAAAAGACAAAGCCACAATCAAAATCACATGAATAAAATAGAACCCTGGCCGTGAAAGATGAGGTTACTGTGGATTTCTCCTCACTGTCTGTGGACTTACCTCAAGTAGCCCTAACCAAATTAGCAGTATGCAAGCTGGACAGTCTGTGTGAGTGTGTATAGAAACTGCCTAGTATTTGAAACATCTACAATATAATTCTTCCACTCTTGCACAAAAGTCTCTGCCTGTCTCATAGGACGAATCCAGACTGCTTTAGGGTCAGCAGAGCTTGTCAGAATTACTTTCCATCTCTCTTTACTGATTGACCTGAAGCTCTCTCCTGAACCAGTTTACCTTTTACCCCCTCTCCCCCACCCCACCCAGGACCTCATCCTTTCTCTTCCCATCCATGCGTTTTAACAAGCCTTCCTTTCGTTCATGTTACCTCCTCCTGTGCAGAATACCTCTTCCCACAGGTCATGATTTTATCAGTAAGCTAATTTGAATTTCAAAATGACCTGCTGGCATTTTTCCTAGATCATATCACGATTACAAACAGTCCCTCCTTATCTGATGTTACCAAAGGGCCTGAAGAGCCTTCCCATGAAACATACTGTATTTGCTAACTCATTGACTCTTTCTAAGCTGGGACTGACTCTTCTGTCATTCCAGAACTTTGCTGGGATTTGTGTGCATAGTGAGCAGCTAATAAGGTTTGGTCTCATTGACTTTCTTAGTTAAACAACAGCTAATAGTAAAGGACAGTCCATGAGAACTATGAAAGAGTTCAAGGGTGTGCTTGCTAGTTTTCTATTACTGCTACAACATACCTAAGACAATCAACTTACGAGGAGGATGGGTTCATGATTTCAGAGGTTTCAGCCTATGGTCATTTGGCTGTATTGTTTCTGGGCCTGTGGTGAGACAAAGCATCATGGTAAGGATGATCTCATGGTGGCGAGCCAATAAGCAAAAATAGAGGTGTGGTGACTCTTCACTGTCAGTTTTCTTGGATTTAGAGTCGTCATGGAAACTCCTGTGGCTGTGCTTCTGAAGGTGTTTTGAGGAAGGCTTAGCTGAGCAGAGAGACTCATTCTGAATGTAAGTGCACTATCTCGTGGGCTAGGGTCACAGTCTGAATAAAAAGAAGAAAGTGACCTGAGCATCCATCTTTCTGCTTTTTGACTGTAGATACAATACAATCTGACTAGTTGCATCATACCTCTGCTGTCCTACCTTTTCTGCCTGCCATGTTGTGCCCCTCAGACTGTGGGCCCAAATCAGCCTATCCATATTTGTTGCTTCTTGTTATATAATTTGTCACAACAGTGAGAGAAGCAGCTAACACAGAACACTGGTATGGAGAAGTGGGGGTAATAAGCCTGAATGCAGATTGTAGGTCTTTAGAGTTGATTTATGAGAGGAATACGGAAACATTTGCAGTGGAAGGCTAGATAAGTCTAAGAATGATGTAAAAAGAGCTTACTGGGCTATTCTGGTGGGAGTTTGGAAGACCAGAATGCTGAGAGAAGACCTGAATTCAGAAGCCTGGCTCATGAGGTTTTAGAGATGAACAATGATGTTAATGGGTGATGGGCTAGAGGCCATTTGTGGTGGCAAAGAAATTAATGTATTCTGCTCATGTCCTGAGAGCTTGGGGAAGGCTTAATTCAAAAGTAATGGACTAAGGTTGGGAACAACAGCTCAACAGTTAAGACTGCTGGCTGCACTTGCAGAGGACCTGGGTTCAGTTTCCAGCACCCACATGGCAGGTAACAACCATTTATAACTCCAGTTCCAAGGGACCCGATGCCCTCTTCTGGCCTCTGTGGACATTGCCTGATTCAGGTCCACTTACATACATGCAGACGCAACACTCCTACACATAAAATAAAAATAAATACAAATTTAAAGTAATGAACAAATTTTGGGGGTGGAGGAAACTTCAAGACAGAACAGCATTTACAGGATACTGCTTCCTGTTCTCATCCAGGTCTACCTCAAGAGAGAGTACGAGTCAATGCAGGCAGAGAAAATGTGCAGTTTGGTGAGGAAAGGAGCAAAGGGGCAGACAAAGCAGGTGCAGAGAAAGCAGCTGTCACAAAGACAGTAGCGCAGTCAAAGTCAAGCCTCATGCTCTGCACTGGGACAACAGGAAAGGTGTCCTGAGGGCAAGATCCCTTCCACCAAAGGCTCCAACTTGTGAAAATGCAAATTCATTTGAAAGGAGAAAGTTTGAACTGGGAAAACTGCGAAGATGTTCCATGCTCAGAAACAAGTGCAATTTCAGCCACAAGCACACAGAAGCACACAGAAGCTGCCACAGCTGTAACAGAAGGTGGGGATGGAGGACATACTATGTTTCAGGTTGACAGCAGAACTCGGCAGTATTATCTACATGGTGCTGATGGTGGTTTTGCAAGTATGAAAGAGGAAGAGGGGTTGTATTAGTCACTTTTCTGTTGCTGTGATAAAACCACCATGAGCAAGGGAGCAGAGACAGGTGGATCTTTGTGAGTTAAAGGCCAGCCTGTTCTACAGAGTGAGTTCCAGGACAGCTGGGGCTACAGAGAGTCCCTGTCTCGAAAAGACCAAAAAACAAACAAACAAACAAACAAA